>JAXQQM020068787.1:0-213149 GCA_034641835.2 Pinus albicaulis | reverse complement strand
ATTAATAAGCGTTTCTTTGGGAAAAATTTAAATCTTGTATTGGGTGATGAAGATAATAGAGGGTATTGAATCTTGATTCTTGACATCTAGAGAGAACCATACGGCCTAACACAATCCAATAGAATTGACCAAAAAAACCCAAATAGAGTCAACCCTACTATAGGAGGAAGGGCCTGCAGTAATAACGTACCATTTTGTAAGAGCCGAAGGCGAATGTTGAGGGCAAGAGCCGAGGGCGAATGCTGAGGCCACGTCGAGGGCAATGCTGTTCGCAAGAGCCGAGGGCAAATGCAGGTGAATGTCGTTCGGAAGAGCCGAGGGCAAATCCAGGGCGACCGCTGCTTCCGCAAGAGCCGTGCCACGTTGAGGGCGAATGCCGTTCCGCAAGAGCTCGTGGCGACGTCGAAGGAGAATGCCGAAGGCGACGTCGAAGGCGACCGGCCGAAGGCGAATGCTATTTGCAAGAGCTGAGTGGCGACGTCGTTCGCAAGAGTGAGGGCGAATGCGCGCGTGATATCGAAAATAAATACGTGTGCACACATGTACATTTGAACACTAATAGATTTTGTAGTTGAAATGCAATGCTTGTTTTCATTTAAATGTAGGGTTTTTAAAGCAGGGAGAAATAATTGCTGCCAAATTAATAAGCATTTCTTTTGGAAAAATTTAAATCTTGTATTGGGTGATGAAGATAATAGAGGGTATTGAATCTTGATTCTTGACATCTAGAGAGAACCCTACAGCCTAACACAATCCAATGGAATTGACCAAAAAAACCCAAATAGAGTCAACCCTACTATAGGAGGAAGGGCCTGCAGTAAGAACTTACCATTTTGCAAGAGCTGAGGGCGAATGTTTTTCTGCAAGAGCTGAGGGCGAATGTTGTTCTGCAAGAGTTGAGGGCGAATGCTGAGGGAAAATGTTGTTTTGCAAGAGCTGAGCGTGAATGCTGAGGGCAAATGTTGTTCTGCAAGAGCAGAGGGTGAATGCATGCGTGATATCAAACGTTAATGTAGCTATTGTGACAAATACGAAACAATAAAATCATTTTTATGTAGCGCACATATAAGTTTCGAATTTTTATGTAGCGCGCATATAAGTTTGGTATTTTTATGTAGCGCGAAAATAACTGTCGTTATACCGATGGCGGAAAAGGCGTCGCTATTACGACGGGTGCCTCCAAACGTCGCAATGGCGACACCTAGACATTGTGTCGTGGTTGCAACGTTTAGAGTCGTCTCAATAGTGACGCTTTGGGCCATGGTGTCACAATTGCGACGTCTTCCTCTAAATGTCACAATTGCGACACGTTTTTAAGTGTCGGTATTGCAACACTTTTCTATAAACGTCAGTATAGCGACGGTTTCGGGCGGGATGGAAAAAATTTGGGAAAATTTCCGACATTTGGTCAAAAGCGTCGGAAACAAGTGTCGGAATTTCCGCCAAATGTAGTAGTGTCATAAGGATTAGCGGCCTTCCCAACATATGGAATGTTACGTGCTGAAGACTCAGAGGGAAATAAAGCCAACTGATTGACAATCATTATCGTCCCTTGATGAGGGAAACAAAGGGCACGAAAGAGGGTGAAGACTACACAAACCATAGAATTTTTCCAACTACATCCAAGGAGGATATTATAGTTCAAGTTGGTGTCTACCACCTCAACTTCCATGGTTGCCGTTTTCCTCTCCAACGAGATGGCCATTTCCTTGAGAATACTATACATATGAGAACCTCGACCATCGAAAGCTTCTAAGGTATTCAGGGACTGAATCAATGGTGGAGAGCTAATGGCTTTCCAGCATGCGACATACATGATGCAGGTCAAAGCACCTTCATCAACAACAGTCTGATGAATAGTCTTTCCCATAATGGTAACTTGAATCAGAAAATCTACCTGAGATGGGAGTCGAGGAACAAAATTCTCAAGATCGAAAATAATTAGACTAAAGTCTGAAGGATCAATCCCTCCAATGGCAGAGAGTATTTCCTTTTGTTGTGATGGGCACGACTAAAGGACCTCCAAAGCCAACATCGTTGAAGGCGCTTGAGCCAAATCTTCTACAATACTTTCTTGTTGTGTTGATCTCACATTCGGATTGTAAGACGATTTCCGAAGAACACCTTTTGGGAGTAGTCGGATGATGGAGTCACTACTCGGTCTCTCGATCTAAAGAGGACCATAGGTAGGAGGTGTGGAAGACAAAGGGTGATCTATAACTTCTGGTTCCACAGGAGCATTGGATGGATTGGGATAATATTTCATTCTCGTGGTGATGGCAATGGATTACATCCCAGCCATGAAAACCTGAGAGCTTCCAAATGATTGAGCTTGATCTACCATTTGTGTCTGCTGGGAAGGGAATGGTTCTTTCAAGATGGTCGGAGTCCCAGGTGCGCCCTTCAGAAGACGGGAAACTTCGACACATCGAAGGAAATCCTTGGTGTAATGATCATCATCACATATTAGACAAGGATATTTGGGCTTACGTGTTAAAGAATCACCAGCAGATGACTTATTTGAACCCTGTATAGGGTTTTCGGATTTATACTTGCCTTTACCCTTTTTCTTACCCTTCGAGGATTTATCTACTGTGGTATACTGTAAAACATTTACCTCTGATGTTTTACTAGGACTCTTATGTTTATGGGAAGGAGTAGGGGGCGCAGCGAAAATAGTGGATTTAGAATTTGAAGAAGTCTTAGGCACACTATAATCAGTATGGGACACTATCCCAATAACACTATCCACTGGAGGTGTAACAATAGACTGAGATGATGCGGTATTAGTTGAAAGATGCGGTGCATTAGGTAATAACTCATATAGATTCCTAGACTGGGAATAAGCCAAGTCGAGCTATTGATTTATAGAAATGACCTCCTCTTTCATGACATGCCCTCTCATTGCAAGATCTTTCGAAATCTTTGGAACGAATGATTTTTTGAACCATTCAGTCAAGAGATTATCAGGGATCTCAAATTTGATGAGGCGATGATGATGCCGCCATTCATGGATGTGATCTGAGATATGTGTAGCAGTTGACTGCTTCAATGAGGTGATAAGATGGGTGTCGGTTTCATACCAGACAGGTAGCTGGAAGTGAGTGAGGAAGGCCATAGCCAAGGAATTGAAATCGAAGAAAATTCCTCGAGGGAGATCATTGTACCATTTGGCCGCAGTGTTGGTCAAAGTGTGCTGGAAAAGACAAAGATGAATAGAATCTTCAACCCAAGAATTAGAGGAACACCAAAAGTGGTATGTCATAACATGGTCTTGGGGGTCTTCCCCATATTTTCCTTCAAACTTCAGACAATATCCTAGAATCTTAGTTGGAATTGGCGGCCAATGCATTTGATGCTGGATGGGGTCATTTGTGAGATTTGACACATCCAACAATTCCAACATAGCCAATAATGAAAAATTCTAATGATGAGGCGATAAAGGTCGAAGCTCCCAACTTTATTGATAAGGATTATGCCCCCAATAGGGTGAATTTTGACCCAGATATGCATATTTCCCCCATGGCTGGTAGGGACCTTGCTGCAAATATTTTTGATAGGGACCTAGCTGGGTTTTTCGATATAACCCCTGCGGGAACTGAGGCTGTGGACCTAGTTGGACATGGGGTCTAGGATAAGGTCCTTACTGAACATGAGGTCTAGTTTGCGGTCCCTACTGAATGTAGGGTCCAGCCTGCGGTCCCTATTGAACATAAGGTCTAGCCTGTGGTCCTTGCTGAACATGAGGTCCAACCTATGGTCCTTATTGAACATAGGGTCCAGCCTGAGGTCCTGGCTGAGCCTGCTGGTACTGAGGAATTTTCTAATATGAAGCACAAGGTTGATGCCCAAACTAGGGTTTCTAGTTGTAGTAATTTATAGGGTAAGTTCCTTAGATCAAGAACCAAAGGTCACCGCTCACAAGCAGATCACAAATCAATATACCAGTATAATCACGTGGTTAAAACCCTCAAAGAGGGAAACAGTCCACGGCCTAAGCCAACGCGGCCACTTTAGGCAATTTATTAATATAAAAAGAAAAGTTACATATGTTTCTATCATAAATGGTTACCAGACAAATGACCCTCCATGCTCTTTAAATAGAGATCATGGACCAATCGGGTGTTAAGCCACGGATCAAGTGTCATTAATACCGAGGTGAGAGATAACCGTCGGATCACTACAAATCATGACCGTCAGATTATAAGTTACAAATGTACATGGTAAAGAAACAAACTTTACCTAACTCTACACTAGAATAATTTATTCTTAACTATTTCCTATGTGTTAGAATATCCTAACATCCCCCCTTAAGAACAACTTGGGATAGGATTGAAGGATTTACAAAGGTGACACAAAAGGAGCCTATTTCCTATGTGTCGAAATATCCTAACATCCCCCCTTAAGAACAAATTGGGATAGGATTGAAGGATTTACAAAAGTGACACAATAGGAGAAGGAAGGAGGCATTAGAGCCTATCCCCCCTTAATGACAACTTTTCTGAACTCCAAGCATAGATCAAAGTTTGGTAAACTTTGCTTCTGTGAGAGCGTTTGTAAAGATATCGGCTAATTGATCATTGTTTGGACAGTACTGCACTTCAAGAACATGATCATGAATGAGCTTTCTGATGAAGTGTATGTGGAGTTCAATGTTTGATGTTGTTGATGGAGACCAAATTCAGACAAGATCTGATGAAGCCACATGGCTTCCTTGCTGGCTTCAACTGCACCACGATACTCCGCTTGTGCTGAAGAAAGAGAGATGGCACTTTGCTTCTTACAATACCAAGTAATAGGTCTTGAACCAAGAGTGAATACATATCCCGCAGTAGACTTTCGATCATCAGGGTCACCAGCCCAATCAAAATCAGTGAACCAATCAACAATGGAGATGCTCCTGCACTATAATTAATCCCAAACTGAATCATACCTCGAATATATCGAAGTATTATTTTATCTGCTTTCCAGTGACTTTCATGAGGTTGGTGCATAAACCAAGCGACAAGACCAATGACAAAGGAAAGGTCAGGACGGGTATGGGTCAGATAAATAAGTTTACCAACAAGTTGATGATATAAGGTAGCATCAACTTCAGGGGTAGTACAAGTGACTAAAAGCTTGAATCCAGACTGAAAGGGAGAAGGGGCTGGCTTACAGTCCTCCATATGAAAGTGGTATAGAAGATCACATGCATACTTGGACTGAGAGAGGGTAATTCCTTCCTTGGATTGCAAGACTTGAAGACCAAGGAAATAATGCTAGTGTCCTAAGTCTGCCATTTCAAACTTATTTTTGAGGCTAGACTTCACATGGTTTATATGGGTTGGATCACTACCAGTAAGGATGAGATCATAAACATAAAGAACAAGGATGGTGAAGGACTTACCCACTTTCTTGGTGTAGACAGTGTTGTCAGAATGACACCTAGAAAAGCCATTATCTAATAGAAATCTATCCATTTTGGCATACCAAGCCTAAGGAGCTTATTTGAGACCATAGAGAGACTTCCTAAGGTGACAAACAAGGCTAGAGTCATTTTGGATAAAGCTAGGGGGTTGTTCCATGTATATTTCTTCATGTAAATCTCCATGTAAGAAGGTGGATTTAACATCCATCTGATGGACTTCCCATTTAAAGGAGGCAGCAAGGGAAAGAACAAGGCGGATAGAATTCATTTTGGCAACCGGGGAGAAGGTTTCAGTGTAGTCAATGCCTTCAACTTGTGAAAATCCTTTAGTGACAAGACGAGCTTTATGTCTATCCACTTTTCCATTTGGTCCAAACTTTGTTTTGTAAACCCATCTACATCTGACAAGTTTTCTTCCTTTTTGGAAGAGGAACAAGATCCTAAGTATCATTCGCCAATAGGTAACCCTATTCTTCATTCATATCTTCATCCCAAGATGGATGACTGGAGGCTTCTTCAAAGGTTTTTGGATCAAGATTTTCTGGAACTTGAGCCAATAAGGAAGAAGATCTTTCGAAATGAGAATGTGTTCATCGTCGTTCAGCAGGGTCACCTGCAAGAGAACCTGTTGCATCTCGAGTAGAGCGGACCCATCTTGGAAGTGGTGGAGTAAAAGGAACAATTACAAGAGATGGAGGAGGATATTCATCCTCACTGTCATCATCTGAACTAGAAGGAATGCTATTAAAAATAGAAGAGAGAGAGAGAGGTGGCTGTAATGTTCCCAAACTTGCAACAAGAAAATTGGAACATTAGATTTTGCTACTTTCACCTAGGAGAGGAATAAATGGGTAAGGAAGCCCATAAATAATAAAAATATGGATAATTTCCACCTTAATAAGGAAGGGGACCACTTCAGGAGCTGCACTTTACACTTACAAGTGTGAACAGAGGCAAAATAGATGAGGACATAGTCAAGTTTGACTAAGTCAACATGCATTCTTGAGGAGGAAGAGATCACCTATGTAAACCAGTTCAATGTGAACAAGGATCAGCCAAAGACACACATATGTAAACTAGATTGAAGATCCATAGTGTGAAAAGAGGCATTGGAGGTGGATTAGTTTTAGTTGACCAAAGTCAACAGCGCAGCCACAAGAGGAGGAAAGCAAGCTAGGGCACCGCAGTTTTGAGAGAGGAAGCTTCATGAAGAAGTCACCTCAACATTATGTGGGTTTTGGGGTGAGGAGGCTCACCAAAGATAAAAGGAAGGCATAGCATCAAAGGATATTCATTCATGTATTCAGATATTTTGGTCTAGAGACCATTTTCATACTTCATCTGTTTAGTCAGAGTTGCTGCACTGCTTAGTGCAAGGAATTCCTGTGCGGGAATTCCATCCTCTCTTGAGATCAGCTTGCTTAAGCGATCAAAGGGGAGTGACTTGAGCTTCATTTCAGAAATTGGCTTGGGGAAATTCATCCATACTCAGCCACAATGCAGTCTCTTTTAGAAAACTGCATCCTTGATGCAGAGGCAGCAACAGCAGTGTTGCATCCTTTGATATTGTGCTAGTCTTTGAGGAGGAGGTGCTCATTTTCCTCCGAGAGTTTGCTAGAGAGGCCTTGGCCATATTTCTGTATTATTCAGTTATTTCATGCCATATTAAGCCATGTATAATACATAATTCAGCCATTTATAATACATAGATGTGGTAACTACGTTATTTCTGCAGTGCTGCTTGTTATTCATGCATTTTGTTGGAAACCCTTGCCGGGTGTCTTGTTTTACTGTATAAGCTTGTAAATCTCCATTTTTCTATTTTTTGATAAATATAAGTTTCCTATCAGACCTCTTTCTTCATTTTCTTTAGAAGCCCTCATGGGAATTACGCTCTCACTGTATTCAGAAATTTCAGTTTAGTAAAGTCATGGGAAATCAGTGTTTTCTAGCCTAGTCAGGAAAGGAGGAGTTGTTTAATATAGCTATAAGCATTATTTTGAGCTGAAATTGGGAGAATAGGTCCCTCTTGACCTAATATATCATATAAAACCATTTCCCCTGCCTATTTTTACGCTTATTTCTGAAAATAACCTTTTTAGGGCTTAAAATCCCCTTTTTCCCCACTTTCTGGATCATGAAATGAAATACAAGTTGCTGATGTAACTAAAAATGATTTCTATGTGTTTATTATATATATTTTAATATTATTCATCATAACAGGACCATTATACAACTTATTCATTGCAGAGTTCTAGATTTGGAACATTACAGTGGTATCAAAGCATGATCTTTAGCTCAGCCTGTGACTTCAAGCCAAAGTACCGAATCCCTGAAGGGGGAATATTTCAAAATATATAGACAGATTATACAGATGGCCAGGTGGCCTCTGGATCTCATCCTTTTTTCAAAGGTGACATATCCAGTAAATGCCCCTGCAGTCAATCTCTGGAATAGAATTTTGATATTCCTGAGAAGGGAACTTTACAATGCTCAGCTTGTGGTTTCGATTTCAGAAGGAGAAGATGAATAGGATGAGATTAATTTTATCCATTTTCAGATCCAAGGATAAATAAGAAGAGAAATTCACGGAAACTCCAAAAGGGTTTCAAGGAGGAGAGATTTGTAGAGAAACCTCTAGAGGGTTTCAAGAAGTAGAAGCAGATGCATGCACTTCCTGTTCTTGTAGAGGAAGTGAAGAGCAAGGAGACCACTTAGAGCATCAAATTCTGAGTGGGTATTTGGCAGAATACAAGTGCCAACTTAGGGCTTCCAAAGAGACCCTAGATTTTCCTCAGTTTATTCAACTAAGAGAAGAAAGAAGACCTTGCAGCAAAGAAGATATCAAAGGCAATAGATTCCTATTGTCTAAATTTGATGGGTCAACTACAACAAGAGCTTGGGCAAGAAAGCTTGAGGCATTCTTCATATTTCATCCAGTGGAAGAGAGGGAGGCAACAAAAGTTGCAGCGCTGCACTTAGAGGGTGAAGCCAATGCTTGGTGGCGCAGTCACTTAAACCACACAAGGGTGACTTCTTTTTTTGAGTTCACTCAAGATCTGATCAGAACCTTTGATGAGGAAATATTAGAGGAGAGAAGACCCACACCACCATGGGAGGAGGAAAGTACCGATGCTGCCATGGCCTTGAGAGAGTAGCCTTCTACACCAGCAGTTGGATCAGCCAACACATTGAAGAGAGGACCTCTTGCAGCCATAGAAGATGTCCCAAGGGCTCACAAAGGTATGCATAAGTTTCCATGTCTTAAAATTTCAGAAAATTTCATGGAAGGGTTTGGAGATTTGTTTGCATATGGACCAGGATCAAATGATATTGTTGAGATAGAGCAGAAGGATTGCACTGCATTGTGCAAGATTGAGAGGCTCAAGGGAGATTTACACCCTCAACCTCATGTATCATTGATGAGACACACACAACCATTGAGGTTGAAGTGTGATATTTTGGAGGGAGTCATGAACCTTGAGATGGAGTATGTGACAATTTTTACAGCATGGAGGATTTATACAGCGCTGTCAAGAGATAGCAGTAAGAGGGTTTTACCTTCTTCACATTTGGATCCTTATGGATTCAATATGATTGTAGACATGAGATATTCTCTAAGAGATCTCCAAGGAGATGCCTTTCATCTCTTCATGAGGGGCAAGGGAAAGAAACTATTTGTGGAGGATGGTAGATCTCATTGGAGAAATACCAAGATGCAGAATGATGAGAAGCATCCACAAGGAGCTGAGTGGATATGGATGGGAGGAAAGAGGCTTGTAAACCACTTGCAAGTCTAGGACATTGGGCAGCAAGAGGCAATGCTACGTTGGCTACTCTTGAGAGAGTTTGGTCAACCTATGACATGTCCTTTTCCATGGGGTGAGAAGAGGAAGGAAGATTGGCAGGATACTTTCATCATGGGGGGTGTGGATGCATTGTGATGGTATGGTCAATTTTTTTTCACTGCATCAGTTGTATGATGGAGGTATGATGAGGCAGCGAAGACATTTGTTGCTTTGGAGGATTGAGAGAGAGCAAGGGAAGATTTGCTCTCACATTTTGCATAATGTTGCAATGGGAGGAGATGGCAACATTATGAGGGAAGTCTTTGACATTGGGCATGTCAGAGAATGGACTTATGAGTTGGCAGGAGCCTATTTACATAGGCCAACAGCGTTGTCACTTTGGAACATGAGCTTATTGGTGGAGTGTCCCCAGGATCACTTCATATTTGATGCACTTGATGGGCATAGAGGAGGTGAGATTGATAGAGTGGTGGATGGACTCATTGGTTACTGTGGTCTATTCTCCTTGACTTGGATGTCTAAGAATAAGAAGGAGGATTCTCATGGGGCATGTGATTCACTCCTCTTCAGATTGATATGCCATACCACTACGGAGAATTCATCTGTGGATTGTCACCATCTTGCTTCCATCACATGGTAAGAACTTTGTTTTTGCACTTATTGATTGTTCATCAGTATATTTGTATACTCTTACCATGTCCTTGCAGTGCATTACTCTACAAAGGGGCAAGCTTTTCTTTGGGCTCCATGGTCCATCTTTGGCCAGCTATTACGATGGATACAACCATCTAATGTATGATCTAGGGAAAGTATATGGTTGCTTATTATGTACTCAATTGACATATTCAGCCATCTACTATCTAATAGTGGGTGTGATGGCTTATACAGCAAGCCATATGTCAAGAGACAACTTTCCATACCATTTTTTGAAGCTGCAGTGGGGAAGACTGTGCTATGACCACTTGGGATACTGTTGGTACACTCCAGCACTACATAGAGTCTTCAACCTTCCTATTATTATGATGTTGATCATGATCATATGTACTGATGTTATTCTTTCCTATATGAGGAGAATGATTGGAGGAGGAACACATGGAGTGGGTGTGTTCTTGGGGGAGGAGCATCCCCACACTTTCTGCATTACATGCTCTAAGGGGAGCATGGGAAGAGACATGGCCTCTACAGCAAAATATTTCTCTCTTTATGAGGAGGACCATGAAATGGATGGGGTTCCATATGATGATGGTCTCTTATCCATCATGTATGAGATAGTTTGGTCCAGCTTGATGCACATCGCTGGGAGAGGGACCTTTGGAGGTCTAGCTTCCTTCTTGCCATTTGAGGGCAACATGATGGCAGCCCAAGATCAGTAAATCCTTTACACTTGTCTTAAGTGGAGAGGAGAGCAGCGTGGGGTAGGCTACTATGCCTACCATGTTCAGAATTTTAGCCCACCTACTTTTCCAGAGCTTCAGGTGGCAGATGATTTGCATGAGTTACCATTTTGGAGGGTGACTCATTTTGTTTGGTTGATAGCTTGGGGAGGAGAGATTCAAATGGGGATGATGAGTCCCAATCTATATCAGCCCCCATGTTTCAAGAGGATCTTCAAACAGCCCATTGTTGCTTCCATGGATGTTCTACAGTTACATAATGTCAGCTATTTACATAGCTTACACACTCGGGAGGAGCAACTTGGAGATATATTGATGATACAACACCTTGATCCTTGGAGGATTGCATCATATGAGGTTGCTTCATGGGAGGAGAGGACACTCTTCAGTCTTATCCTTGCAGTTGCTTGGGGACAAGCAACATTTGGGAGGGGAGGACTGTAATGTTCCCAAATTTGCAACAAGCAAATTGGAACATTAGATTTTGCTACTTTCACCTAGGAGAGGAATAAATGGGTAAGGAAGCCCATGAATAATAAAAATATGAATAATTTCCACCTTAATAAGGAAGGAGATCACTTCAGGAGCTGCACTTTACACTTACAAGTGTGAACAGAGGCAAAATAGATGAGGATATAGTCAAGTTTGACTAAGTCAACATGCATTCTTGAGGAGGAAGAGATCACCTAAGTAAAGCAAATTAATGTATCATGATCAAAAAAAACAAAGCTGTTATCTTTTTTTTTTTTAGTGACATTGCCTGAATGCTTTTTTTTTTTGTTTTTTTTTTTTTCATGAATTTTGAGAGAGGAAGCTTCATGAAGAAGTCACCTCAACATTGTGTGGGGTTCGGGGTGAGGAGGCTCACCAAAGATAAAAGGAAGGCATAGCATCAAAGGAGATTCATTCATGTATTCAGATATTTTTTTCTAGAGACCATTTGCATACTTCAACTATTTAGCTGGAGTTGCTGCACTACTTAGTGCAAGGAATTCATGTGCGGGAATTCCATCCTCTCTTGAGATCAACTTGCTTAAGGGATCAAAGGGGAGTGACTTGAGTTTCATTTCAGAACTTGGATTGGGGCCATTCATCCATACTCAGCCACAACGCAGTCTCTTTTAGAAAACTGCGTCCTTGATGCAGAGGCAGCAACAACAATGTTGCATCCTTTGATATTGTGCTAGTCTTTGAGGAGGAGGTGCTCATTTCCCTCCGGGAGTTTGCTAGAGAGGATTTGGCCATATTTATATATTATTCAGCTATTTCATTTCATATTCAAACATTTATAATACAGATATGTAGTAGCTGCATTATTTCTGCAGTGCTGCTTGTTATTCATGCATTTTGCCAGAAACCCTTGCCGGGTGTCTTGTTTTATTGTATAAGCTTGTAAATCTCCATTTTTATATTGTTTGATCAATGTAAGTTTCCTATCAAACCTATTTCTTCATTTTCTTCAGAAACCCTCATGGGAATTATGCTCTCACTGTATTCAGAAATTTCAGTTTATTAATGTCATGGGAAATTAGTGTTTTCTAGCCTAGACGGGAAAGGAGGAGTTGTTTAATATAGCTATAAGAATTAGTTTGAGCTGAAATTTAGAGCATAGGTCCCTCTTGACCTAAGCTATCGTATCAAACCGTTTCCCTTGCCTATTTTTATGCTCATTTCTGAAAATAACCTTTTTAGGGCATAAAATCCCCTTTTTCCCCACTTTTTGGATCATGAAATGAAATACAAGTTGCTGCAGTAACTAAAAATTATTTCTATGTGTTTATTCTGTATATTTTAAGCTTATTCATCATAACAAGACCATTATATAGCTTATTCATTGCAGAGTTCCAGATTTGGAACATTACAGTGGCACATATGCCGAATCAGGCTCGTAGGCCAAAGGTGGCACACCCGCCGAACTAGGATCGCAGGCCAATATATTTTCATCAAATTTTACATCTCTTATAATGATTATGTTTTTGTATTTTTGTTGAATAATTCTATATCCTTTGACATCTTCAGAATATCCAACAAAAATACATTTTCACTCTTAGGTTCCAAGGCTTTATGTTTCGCATCTGCAATATGGGCCGAAGAATCATTTCCAAAAACACAAAAGTGACTTACATCTAGTTTGATTGAGCTCCAAGCTTATTTTGGAGTTATATTCTTTAAAACCTTAGTAGGAGTATGATTTACTATGTAATTTGCACAGTTAATGGCTTCTGCCCAAAAATTGAGACCAAGTCCTTTATATTGAAGCATACAATTAGCCATTTCGTTTAAGGTGCGATTATTCCTTTTAGCTACACCATTTTGTTGTGGAGTATATGGAACTGTATGTTTCAATTGAATGCCATGCTCAGTGCAAAATTTGGTAAATTTGTCGTTAACATATTCTCCGCCATTGTCTGATCTTAACTTGAGAATTTGATGTCCAGATTGTTTCTCAACAAAGGGCTCAAAGGCCAAGAACATGTTAAAAACTTCACTCTTGAGTTTTAAGAAGTATACCCAAGTGCATCTGGAAAAATAATCAATGAAAGTTAAGAAGTACTTGCAACTAGAGAAAGAAACAACAGGAAGTGGACCACATAAATCACTGTGCACAAGCTACAAAGGGGCTAAAGCGTGCCAAGAGGCAAGTTTTTCAAAACTACCCCGATGATGTTTTTCGAGTACACATCCGGAGCAAACACCATATTGACAAGATACCATAGGAATACCTATCACCATATTTTCTTTACATAGGGTTTGAAGAGAGCGATAGTTTAAGTGACCAAATCTCTCATGCCAAAGTTTGCTCACTTCATCATTGTGAGCAAAAAAAACGAAGGGAAGACATGATGACCCAAATTTCTCAAACTTATACAACCTTGTGAAATCATCAGCAATGCCTGTAGCTAAAATATGTCTAGGATCTTTGAGGTCCTTGATTACAACATCATGAGGTGAGAATTCTACTATTTTCCCTTCACCTGAATGAGTTATCTGATAAGCAGATAGAAGGTTGCATGATAAGGTAGAAACACATAGTACATCATTAAACTGACCATTATCTAGATGAATGGTTCCAGATCCTACAACATTAAGAGATCTATCATCACCAACATAAATAGGTTTGGTGTTACAATCTTAAAGAAGAGAACATGGCTTTATTTTTGGCCATGTGGTAAGGAGCTCTAGAATCAATGAGCCACTCATGAGAAGGAGAAGAAGAAGATACATTTAATGCATAACCAGATCTTGATGCTTGACAACCACAAGCAGAAAGTGCCATGCTTGAAGATGATGGTGAAGAGTGATCCAAATTGATGTTGTGCTTCTTCATTGTTGCTTCTAAGGCTTCCATCTTCTTAAAAGATTTGGACTCTATATGGCCATCACCATTACAAAAGTTGCAATGTCTATCTGTTTTCTTCCCTTTGTTTTTATTTTCCTTATCATTTGAGTAAGTTTATTTTTTAGGCTGAAATTGCTTAGGACCCTTGCTTGATTTAGGACCATAATTTTTAGGATATTGCTTCTTGGGATTCTTTTGATATGGTTGTTGTTGGGCTGTTAAGGATTTCTTTGAAGCATTTCTAGAAGTGATAAGACCAAGATGTAAGATTTGTTCTTGTTCTCTTATCAAAGAATCACAAAAGGCATCAAAAGAGGGGTTCTTGTAGGCGGTTCCTGAAGAAATGATGGCTTCTCTAGTGGAATGGAAGGCAGAAATAAATACAGAGTATGCAGGGCCAAGCTTAGCAAGAATGCAATAAATGAGGCTACCATCTTCCTTTTTGATCTTACAACCTTCTAAAAGAATTTGAAGGGTCTAGAATTTGGACAAAAAATCTTCAATGGAGGAGAAATTATTGGGGTCCAAAGTAAGAAACTCATTTTCAAGCTGGTGGGCCCTGATTTGATTTTGAATGCCAAAAACAGTTTTCAGCTTTTCCAAGGCTTAATCAGGGGTGTCAATGTCAAGGATATGAAATCGAAGATCTTGAGCAATGGACATTCCTATCAACCCTCGTGCTTGATCTTGTTTATTTTCCCATTTAGCAACTTTATCATCATCATAAGGTTTAGTTTCTTGTCCTATGGCTATTCTATAAAGCCCTTTACTTCTAAGTATATCTACCATGTGAGGTAGCCATTGGAAATAATTGGTGCTATTAAGAATAATTGGGCATGCACTTTCCATTTTTTTTTTTTTAAACTGAAGCTGAGAAAAGCTGAAACTAACTACTCTAATGGAAAGATCTCAAAAAATTAGGCCATTTAAAAAAAAAGCGGCTCGAAAAACGGCTTCCGGATGAAGCAGGTATGTCTTTTGAAAAAATTGAGTTGTAGATGCTGAATAGTTACGGGAACGGGATGAAGTGCAGCTTTAAAAAAAAAAAATCCGCCCCTTTGAACAAAAAATGTTTACAAAAGAAACTTGAGAAAGATATTTGAACCCAAGACCTCTATTCTCATAAACTAACTCCTCACCAAGTGAGATAGTAAAAGGATTACATTATTGTTTGAAAGGAGGAAGGGTTTTTTTTTTTTTTGAACTCTTCGGTGTGCATGCCTTTTCCTGCACAAAAAACACAAAAAACCAAGAAAAAAAAAATGAAATGCAAGCCTTACGGCAGAATGTTATATTTTCTGTTAGCCTTACCAAAAACTATCGATTTTTTCACTATTTCTGATTTCCCGAGATCGCACAAAGACGCGGTGAAAGAGCATACGTAGCAAAAATATCCCTTTTCCTGTTTCTGATTTGTCGAGATCGCACACAGTGCACAACAAAGAGCATACACAGAGAAGAGGTATAGATTCGACAAATAAATAAAACCTAAAAACATAAAATAAACAAAGGAAACCGAAATAAGCAGAATTATTAACAAATATAACTGCAAAACAGATGCTTTATACCTCCAGATCTAAACTGTCATAACTTGGGCAGCCGAAAACCTTTTCACATGAAAACAAAGGCATTCCTCACTATAACAGACGCTCCAGACACAATAGAGCAATTCTCCAAGCCCAAAAAAGTTTATAAATGGTAGATCTACAAAACGAAATTCGCATGCAGTCAAATCGGCTTCAGATTTCAATCAACAACAGACACGGCCCTCAAAATAGCTCTGATACCATGTAGGAATTTACAAGGTAAGTTCCTTAGATCAAGAACCAAAGGTAACTTCTCACAAACAGATCACAAATTAGTACACCAGTATAATCACGTGGTTAAAACCCTAAAAGAGGGAAACAGTCCACGACCTGAGCCAACACGGCCACTTCAGGCAATTTATTAATACAAAAAGAAAAGTTACATATGTTTCTCTCATAAACGGTTACTAGAAAAATGACCCTCCATGCTCTTTAAATAGAGATCATGGACCAATTGGTTGTTAAGCCATGGATCAAGTGTCGTTAATACCAAGGTGAGAGATAACCGTTGGATCACTACAAATTGTGACCATCGGATTATAAGTTACAAATGTACATGGTAACGAAACATACTTTACCTAACTCTACACTAGACTAAGTTATTCTTAACTATTTCCTATGTGTCATAATATCCTAACACTGGTACTAACCTTGAGGAAATGGTTGGTACAAAGTACCAGATTGATGAGGGAAAGGACCAGATTGACCCAGAAGGAGATTCAGACCAGCTTGGGTGCAAGAACCAAACTAAGGATTAGTCGCAACAACACTGATCAAAGGTTTTTAATGTTTGACATACTTGTGATATTGTATGTTCAACCTTTGAACATAAGGAATGTTAGGTTGTTGAACAAACGAATATGCTACATTTGGCTGCTGAACCTGAGAATATTGAACATGAGGCTAACTCACCCCAGGAATAGAACCAAAACTTAGCTGTCCCCCACCCAAAAGAGGATGTACATAGAGATGGTTAGACTGCCCCCCAGGCATAGATGACACCGTGGATCTACCACTCAATGGTGGAACTGCAGTAATTGTATATGGTGAAGAGGGGATAGAGGATCTGAACGACATGGTCATTTGACCAATGGTGATCATCGATCAAACAATAGGTTGAGACACTGTGACCACATTCAAAATTAATGTGCCAGAAGAGAGAGGAATACCCATTGACCAAACGAGATCCGCAAAAAAGGGTGTACCACCAGAATCTCCAAAAATAAGGATTCCCAAAGAGGTATAACTATGTGGGAGTGTAGACGCAACATAACTAGATGGTATTTCGGTTCCACTACCCGAATCGTGAGGTGTGGATATGAACAACTCTCCCTTGGAGGGAAAATTTGACGAAGAGGCTTCCGGGATATAAGAGCCAAAGGTCTACTGAAGAGTGCTTTGAGGAGCGCTCACGAATGGAACATCATCAACATTAGATTCCATTTCGTTAGGAAACAATCGATGGATGGTAGAGTGAGATGTTATCGGAGAAGAACAAAAAGGGATTGTGGGCTGATCAAAAGCGTTGTAAGGTTGCTAAGGTGAGACTACAATCAAATCAAAGAGAGGATTTGATGGAAAGGCTGAGAACTGTGCATTTCGTTCGATGCTTACTAGCTCATATTCTTCTGATGTTTTCCAAGGATAATTATCATGAGGTGCTCCAAATGATATGGGTTGAACACTGATGACAATTCCAAGCTCTTCACCTTGCGCTTCAAGGGGTCCAACCAGAAAACAATGGAACTTAGGAGGAGGTTCTTAAGATCTGTCAGGGGAGGGAGTGGGCGAATTTGATGATTCAACCACGATGACCTTCCAAAAGAAGATCAAAAAGGAGAGAGGTGAACAAAATCACAACTTACCAAGCAATAAAAAGTTAGAGAACTGCATAGGTGAGATGTTTTCATGGGAAATTACTTCTAGAATTAACAAAAAATAAATAAAAAAGGGTGTGCTTGGAATATAGGTTTACCAAGTATCTGCGAATTGCAATATACACCTTGGTGATCAAATGAAAGAAAAATGACCAAGGACTTAATGTACGGCAACCAATATCCCTGAATGATGTGTTTGGTGTATCATGTTTACAAGGCGGTCGATTCAGTTACCTCTGGAAGGCTCGCAACATAGTGGTGTATCCCCAAATATACGCGATGGGACATGGAAGTCCATTTCGTAGTAGTCCATTCTAATGCGTAACCGTTCGACGAGAGCACCCCAAACATAATTATCATACATCAATATACTTCCATACGTGGGACGAGATATCACCCCTGGGTTGTAACACAGACAATTAGCGATAACTGCTATGTTTAATGACATTAGAACATGTCTCTAGCCTAGACCACTAAATATTCTCATTAATTCCAATGCTCCTTAAGGTAAATTCGGTTCATTTTAAGTTGATCTTGATTAAAGTTTCAGTTTCAAGGCTAAAAAAGAATGTCACTTTAATCCTGATGGTGGAGACTAAATGCAAGAAAGAAGCTTTCAATTTCGATGAATTTTAAACTATTTTAGGAAGAGAGACAAGTAATAATGCACTCAATGCAGTAACAATAACGTCCCCACCCCCCCCCCCACCCCCCAAAACTAGTTCAGAGTTATGAAAATGCAATGCTTTCCCAATTGAATTCACTTGCCCAAAAAATGAAACTTATTGAAAATGAAAATGCATTTCCTTTCACTAAGATGCAAGAAAATATATATTTTTTTGTTTTTAACTTTGAAATGCAATCAAAATAAAAAATAATGAATGAAAGAAGAAATTCAAAATCCCTTTTCTTTTCTTTCAGTCGAACCAAACAAAAATCGCTTTAAAGAATGCACAAATGAAATTATTTTCACTCTTCTTAAAACGACAAAGATAATCTAAATCAAAAAACAAAAAATTAAATCACTTCCAATTTCTTTTAAATTTAGAAAAACACACTCTTCTAGACTTGGTGCGCCAAACAAACCGTAATCTTGTGCTTGACACTGAACCACGGGGAAACAGTTAGAAATTCAGAGATGACCAAAGCATACACCAACTCGCTTCGAAACAAGATAAGAAAAATGTGACAAAGGGTGTTTGAAATGGAAAAAAGTTCCCGAACTTACAAAAACTCAAAGAGATGAAACAGACTCGCTTAGAGAAGATAGGTAAGTGAAACGCACAACAGGGAGATCATTGAGATCTCACAAACTCCTTCAAGGGCCAGGACATATTGGTAAATCAGAAGGGAAACTCAAATTTTTTGAAGGCTGAGATCAGTGCTTCTTTGCGAAGAAGAAGGTTGTTGAAAGTCCAATCAGCGCAGTCGTACTATATAGAACAGTGCTGCTAGTGCTACTATGAAGACAGAAAGGGCATTGGTCGCTAAAAATAAGGAAAAAATAAAACGATTCTCACACAAACACAAGACTTGGCACACTGAAGTGAATAAAAATCCTTACACAAGCTAACAGAGGCCTAAGAAAATTTAAATTTTAAAAATTGGTGAAACTGATCCAAGATCACTTCAGGGAAGGAGGACTTAAAAGGCTAAAGCTCCCCCATGGAGTTGTCAAGATAAATCCCCTATGTGGACAAAGGCAATCTCTCTAGCCCTAGAGTGGGTCTAGCAACATGAGATTCTTTATAACATAAGCTTTCTTAACTAATGCTTACAATGCAGTGAGGAAAAATACATAAATACCTTTCTCCAATCGCTATCCTTGGATCCATTGATGGTGACCTCAATCCACAATACTTGTAGGCCCACTTCCTACTACTGATGGCGCGTGAATACCTACGGATGATCAAGAGACAACATCAAACATGATACAATATATAATAGACGTAAACAATAACTATCTAGAAGATCAAGGAGTACTAGAACATTTGCATAATCATATAGACAAATATAGAAAGAAAACATCAGATGTTATTATTGATAAATTACAAAAGGAGAGCTTAAAATCAGGCCTTGATTTTGGAGGCTTCCTTAGGTGAAAATATGAGTCCTTCACCCAGCTCAAAATAGTTCCTTCTCTCGTGCACTTATGCTTAATAATGATGCTAGCATGCAAAGGATGAGAGTTCAGATGAGTCTGACAATGATCAACCAAGCTATAAACTTGGGGGAATGAGGTATGTGAATTTATAGCAAGGAGAAGGAGGTTGGGAGCCCATGAAATGAGGAGGAAGGCCCACTTTCTAAGGGATGATCCCCCATGGATGAGATCAAGGCTCTAAAATGAGAGAGCTTGACCTTATCATCTCTGTTCAACAACCAACTCGTCACCCTTGAGCTTCTAGAGGTTGAAGCTTCTCCTCCATTTGAGGAAGCACTACCAGAAATGGGATCAACGTGGTTTTCCAATAAATTAGGGCACTGACAGCACTCGACTAGAATGGGGAAAATGACTTCAACATGATCATGGCACCAGGAAGAGCATTGACCCATTAAACTAGGAATTTGACCAAGTTTATTTAGTAATCTTTCATGGAATTATTATTTGGAACTTAAAGGGGATATGTTAGCATATTTATTGATGATGGAAAGATTTCACAAGATTCATAATAGGGCATTTCAGGATCAGGGACGGGAAAATGAGCATGGTGAAAAATTACTGTGTAATAGTGTGTATGTTTGGGGGTGATATTAAGAGACAAATAATGAGTGATAGAGAGAAGGGGGGGGAGAGAAGGAGAGAGAGGCATATAGTAAGAAAGTTTTAAGGTGAAGAAAGAGAGAGAGAGAGAGGTGGGAGAGAAAGAAAGAGATATAGGATATGAGAGAGTGGAGAGAGGTAGGTAAAGATAGAAGGAGATGGAGGGGGAGAGAGAGGCAGGTAAGAAGAAAAAATTAGAGAGAGAAAGGTGGAGAGAGATAGGGAGGGAGTGTAAGGAATATGGAGAGAGAGGTAGAGAGCATGGCAAAAGGGAAGAGAGATATAAGTATGGGAGAGGGAGGGAAGGGGAAGAGAGAGAGAGAGGGAGGGAGAGGGAGAGGAGGAGGTAGTGATAGATATATAGATTAGAGAAAGAGAGTGTATGTTTTGGGATCGATATAGAGAGACAGAGGGAGATAGAGATATATATGGAAGGTAAAGAGGAAGAAGAGAGTGTTGAGATTCAACAAGATGATGAGCTTAGTGAAAAGAGTCGCCTTCACTAAGTGGGCCCGCAGGCTATTTTTGGCGCAAGTCTATTTTTAGACTATGTTTATTTTTAGACATGGTGATCATATTTCAGAAGTTGCAGGATGATATTTGTGGATGGCTGATCAAGTTGGAAAAATAGATGAAATTCTATTTTTAGAATATTAGGCGAAGTCTATTTATAGATTGTCGATCTAAAAATAGAAGTGTCGATTATTATTAGCTCTTAATAATAATCCGACAATAAACATCGACTTATTCTCTTGGAGCACTTAATTTCAGTGTACAGATTTGGAAAATCAGTGGGCTGAAGGAATTACGCAATTCCTAGGGTTTACTGGTGGTTCATGCATGGAGGACTCAGTTAGAACTAAAGTGGAAAAGTTATGACAGAGTTGGAAGAGTAGTTCATGGTGTTGTATTCAGTTTAACTCAGTTAGACTCAGTTGAGCTAGTTGTATCTAGTCTAACTGAATGATACACTAGTGAGAGTGGAGTGAATTAATTAGTTAATTAATTCACAAATAATAACTCATTAATTAACTGAACAATACAAGAATTAACTACAGTGCATGGCAGTTCTAGTGGAGACCCAGTCGAGAGATAGGTGAAAGGGAAAGATGGAATATTTGTTGTGACTATAGTGATGCATTGATTGCACCACACACACATTGGATTTTCCAATGAGGATTGTGCAGTCAAGGCAAGGGTAATTCGAATTCATTCATAGCTATTCTTCAGCAGGGATTGCGCAGTGGAGGTAGGCTACTAGGAGGGCAGAGATCGGTGCATGGATTTGCATATTTCTTCTATGTTAGTGTGTGACGATTGATTGTACTGAGAGCTTGATGTACTAAGCTTTGTATGAGATTGTCACATGATCTCCATGATACATAATATATGATATTTGTGGTTTTCAGCTTCAGGCTTTCCCGTTAAACAATTGTGTTATGTGCAATTGTTTTTATTTATGCTTCACGTGTTTGCAATTAATTTCTGCAAAATATTAACATTGGAGTGATTCTGTATTTTGCAAGAAGTTAAATATTGTGAGATCAAGGGAATCTGGATGTATGCATGCTTAGTGTATACTAATTTCTACATGGTATTGGAGCAATGTTAATTCTTGAAGATTGCAATTGTGAAAATTTGTTGAGTTTGTGCTGGTGGAAAATTCGAATTTGCTATAGAAAATTCTTGGTGCAGAAGTTGAGTATACATTGAAATGTATTTCAATGGGCTGCGATTGGATTATGCCCTTGAAGAGAACTCTATTTACATAGCTTGGAAGGATAGGATGGAGGCGGTGCTGGAGGATAATGGACTAAACGAGTTCATCGATAGCAATGTTCCTAAGTCGGGATCTAGCAATGTTGCATTACTTGACACATGGCAAAAGAAGATAGCAAAGACAAGAAGATTTATGTTAGAACGTGTGAAGGAACATATTGTGTCCAGACTTCATGAGAAAGCCACTCCATTCTTAATGTGGAAGGCTTTGACAGATTTGTTCGAAAGTAGAAGCGACCAGAGGAAGTTGGCGCTTAAAGACAAGCTCAGAAAAATAAAAATGGAGATGGGTGATAGTATTCCAAAACAGCTCACGAAGTTTGTCCACTACAAGGATAAACTAGGAAGTGTGGGGGTTACTATTGATGATGAAGACTTGGTGAGCTTGGCTCTCCTTAGGCTTCCAAAGAGTTGGCATAGCTACGAAGACTCTATCAATGGATGGGAGAAACTGCCAGGATGGGAGCGACTTTGGTCGGATCTTGTGCAGGAGGAGATAAGGCTGGGTACCAGGGATGGCTCTTCATTGAAGAATGAAGATGAAGAGAATTTCACTTTGGCTGCCAAAGCAAGGAAAGGGAAGGGGAAGAAATTTCCTTCAAAATCCAATGCTAAAGGCAAGAAGCAGGATTTGTCCAAGGTGAAGTGTTTTCATTATCACAAACATGGGCATTTCGCCACTAACTGCCCACAAAATAAGAAGAACAAGAAAGCTACTGGAGCTACAGCTGGAGAGGCCTTAGCCTCGTAATTTGAACTTGATTTCTCTTTGATCGCATGCTTGGTTTCAAGCTATATGGGATCGATGTGGTATCTTGATAGTGGTTCGTCTTTCTATATGACGGGAGGCAAGGAGTTGTTTAGTGACTTAGAGGAGAAGGACCTCTAGATGCATATAGAGATGGGTGACAATGGTTGATACAGTGCGACTGGCATTGGGACCATTACCTTTGAGAGGGAGCCTGGTAATCCATTCTTATTGAAGGATTTTATGCATGTTCCATATCTGAATAAGAACTTGGTCTCAGTTGCAATGTTGGAAGACATAGGTTATGATGTTGTTTTCAATGAGGGAAAAGCCTTCCTTAGACATTAAAAAATGGGTCAAACCAAGAAGATAGGGATTTGAGTTAAGAATGTCTACAAGTTGGAGGTAGACGGTTGTGCTGAAATGGTGGGCAAAGCAGAAGAAGTGGTGAGTCGGGATGAGGACGAATTATGGAACAGGAGATTGGGCCATCTTCACCATGGTGATTTGAAGATTTTGCAGCAGATTTCTACTGGACTTCCCAAGGGTACTTTTGCGCAGTCATATCAGTGCAAGGGATGTACTATGGGTAAGTTTGTGAAGACCACCCTTCATGAGAAGGAGAACCGTGCTTCGGTGATCTTGGAGAGAATTCACACAGACGTGTGTGGACCTTTCTCGGTTGCTTCAACAAAAAAACACAGGTGTTTGTTATATTTGTTGATGACTATTCTAGTAGATGTTGGATTTTCTTCATGCAGAAGAAGATAGAAACAATCTCAAAGTTCTGTGAGTTTAAAGCATTGGTGGAGAAGGATTCGGGGAAGCAAGTGAAAGCTCTACAGAGCGATAATGGTGGTGAATACATCTCGGGTGAATTCAAAGACTTCTGTAGCAAAGAAGGAATTCGAAGAGAACTCATAGCACCTCATAACCCATAGCAAAATGGGATCGCGAAGAGGAAGAATAGAATGATCTTGGGTGCTACATGAGATATGCTTGAGAGGGAGCTACACTTGCATGCAGAGGAGGAACTTCTTGTTCCCAAAGATGAGCCTCTAGATGTGGATCTGCCATAGGAGGAGATTCATGGAGTGGATGAGTCCACATATGCAGAACCAAACATCAGACAAGGTAGAAAGCGTACCACAGAAGCTGAGAGACTGCAGCTTGATGCGGCACAGAATGTAGGAGTCCCTACATAACAGCGCAGATAGAGGCAATCGCCTAACCAATTTACTGGATACATGGCTCTTATGAGCAAGTGTATCGTGATAGAGCCATCTAATTTTGAAGAAGCAGTGCAGGAGCCCACATGGGTAGATGCCATGGTGGAGGGGTATGACTCCATTGTCAGAAACAGTGCTTGGGAGAGTTTTCCAAGGCTGGTGGGAAAATCAGTTGTAGGATCAAGATGGATCTACAAGGTAAAGAAAGCTGCTGATGGGAGTGTCGAGAAGTATAAGGAAAGATTTGTTGCCTCGGGCTTCTCACAGATCAAGGGGATTGAATATGAAGAAACCTTTGCAACTATCACACGATATTATTCCATATGGACCATCCTTGCTCTCTCAGTGCAGATGGGTTGGCACATTCATCAGATGGATGTGAAGACTACGTTCCTTAATGGGATCATTGAGGAAGAGGTGTACATTGAGCAGCCTGAAGGATTTGATATCTTTAGTAGCGATTCACATGTGTGCAGGCTCAAAAGAGTGTTGTATGGGCTGAAACAAGCACCTCGTGCTTGGTACACTCAGATCGACAGCTATTTCACTGGACTTGGCTTCGCCAAGAGTGAGGCAGATGCAAACCTGTACAAAATTGTGGTGGAAGATAAGCTTTTAATCATTTTTCTTTCTGTTGATGATTTAATACTAATGGGTGATGAGCAGTTGTTACACTCATGCAAGGCAGATCTTGAAAAGGAGTTTGAGATGAAGGATTTAGGCCTCCTTCATTATTTCCTTGGATTGGAAATATGGCAGCGGGAAGGTGAATTGTTTGTGTCTCAAGGCAAGTATGCCCAGGAGATACTAGAGAAGTTTCACATGCAAGGCTGCAAGCCTATCGACACTCCTCTTCCACGAAATTGGAGGAAAGAGGATGCTACGTCGGCAAAGATAGTGGATGCCACTGTTTATCAAAAGCTGGTGGGTTTACTCATGTATTTAGTTAATACAAGACCAAACATATGCTATGTGGTGAACTAGCTTTCACAAGCGATGGTTAAGCCTACCAAGCTCTTTTGGAAGGCAGGCAAGCAAGTCCTGAGGTATCTCAGGGGCACATTTGAGTATGGTTTATGGTACATACAGATGGATGAGGTGAAGTTGCATGGCTTCACCGATGCAGATTGGGCAGGCAGCCCAACAGATAAAAAGATCACATCCGGAGGGATTTTCAGTATCGGATCTAGCAGTTTCTTGGTACAGCAGGAAACAAAGATCCGTGGTACTTAGTTAAGTGAAAGCAGAATACATGGCAGTAAGTCAAGCAGCATGTGAGGCTATCTGGATCAGGAAGATCCTGGTTGATTAGTTCGGTTCACATTTAGATCCTACAGTGATACATTGTGATAATCAGAGTTGCATTAAACTCTCGGTTAATCCTGTGTTTCATGGTAGATCTAAACATATTGATATCCGGTATCATCATATCAGAGATTGTGTGCGGCGGAAGATCATGTTGCTTCAGTACATTCCTACGGAGGATCAGGATGCAAATATTCTGACGAAGGCGCTCACCAGGAGCAAATTTGAATACCATAGAGGCAGGATCGGGGTGAAGGATAATCTCTATCTTGTTGAGAGGGAGTGTTGAGATTCAACAAGATGATGAGCTTAGTGAAAAGAGTCGCCTTCACTAAGTGGTCCCGCGGGCTATTTTTGGCGCAAGTCTATTTTTAGACTATGTCTATTTCTAGACATGGTGATCATATTTCAGAAGTTGCAGGATGCTATTTTTGGATGGTTGATCAAGTTGGAAAAATAGATGAAATTATATTTTTAGAACATTGGGCGAAGTCTATTTATAGATCGTCGATCTAAAAATAGAAGTGTCGATTATTATTAGCTGTTAATAATAATCCGATAATAAACATCAACTTATTCTCTTGGAGCACTTAATTTCAGTAGACATATTTGTCAAATCAGTGGGCTGAAGGAATTACGCAATTCCTAGGGTTTACTGGTGGTTCATGCATGGAGGACTCAGTTAGAACTGAAGTGGCAAAGTTATGACAGAGTTGGAAGGGTAGTTCATGGAGTTGTTATTCAGTTTAACTCAGTTAATGGAGTTAAACTCAGTTGAGCTAGTTGTATCTAGTCTCACTGAATGATACACTAGTGAGAGTGGAGTGAATTAATTAGTTAATTAATTCACAAATAATAACTCATTAATCAACTGAACAATACAGCAGTTAACTACAGTGCATGGTAGTTCCAGTGGAGACCCAGTGGAGAGATAGGTGCAAGGGCAAGATGGACTATCTGTTGTGACTATAATGATGCATTGATTGCGCCACACACACATTGGAGTTGCCAATGAGGATTGCATAGTTAAGGCAAGGGTAATTCAAATTCATTCAGAGCTATTCTTCAGCAGGGATTGCACAGTGGAGGCAGGCTAGTAGGAGGGCAGAGATCGGTGCATGGATTTGTAGATTTCTTCTATGTTAGTGTGTGATGATTGAATGTACTGAGAGCTTGATGTACTAAGCTTTGTATGAGATTGTTACATGATCTCCATGATACATAATATATGATAGTTGGGGTTTTCAGCTTCAGGCTTTCCCGTTAAACAACTATGTTATGTGCAATTGTTTTTATTTATGCTTCATAAGTGTTTGTAATTAATTTTCCACAAAATATTAACAATGGAATGATTCTGTATTTTGCAAGAAGTTAAATATTGTGAGATCAGGGGAATCTGGATGTATGCATGCTTAGTGTATACTAATTTCTATAGAGAGAGATGGAGACATGGAGGGAGGGACAAAGAGATTGATAGATATGGAGTGAGAGAGCATGTGTGTTTGTGGGGGTTAGATAAAGAGACAAAGAAGGAGAGATGGTGGGATATATCGACATATATGGAGAGGGGGGGGGAGGAATAAGATTTATTGCACTAGATGCATTTATTTTAGTGGAAATGGTGATTTCTAATCTTATTTGATTGCTTGCACTAGATGCATTAATTTCAATGTAGATGTTGATTTATAATTATATTTGATTGCTTGCATTAGATGCATTGATTTCAATGTAGATTATTTCTAATCCTATTTGATTGTTTGCACTAAATTAATTGATTTCAATGTAGATGGTGATTTATAATCCTATTTGATTGCTTTCACTAGATGCATTGATTTTAGTGTAGATGTTGGTTTCTAATTATATTGATTACTTGCATTGGATGCATTGATTTCAATGTAGATGATTTCTAATCCTATTTGATTATTTGAACTAAATGCATTGATTTCAGTGTAGATGGTGATTTCTAACCTATTTGATTGCTTGCACTGGACAAATTGATTTCAGTGGATGTCGGTTTCTAATCCTATTTTCCTACTTGTACTAGATGCATTTATTTGAGTGTAGATGTTGATTTGTAATCCTATTTGATTACTTTCATTAGATGCATTGATTTTAGTGTAGATGTTGTTTTAAAATCTTATTTGATTTCTTGAATTAGATGCATCGATTTTAGTGTATATGTCAATTTCAGATTTGATGTAATTGGATGTATGCTGGTACATTAATTTTAAAGTCATTGGATTAATAGTGTGCATTGATTTCAGTGTAAGCACAAAAAATTATTTACAATGTACATTTATTTTTGTGTTATAGTAATAAAACCTATTAATATTGGAGAGAAAGAGAGACAAGGTATGACGTTTAATACAATAGGTCGAGCTAAATATTTAAATGGTTTACAATTTCAACTGTCCTTTTCATATAATCGATATGAAAAGGTGACAAAACTAACAAGGGTGAAAATAAGAATAGTAGAATAAAATAGTTTGAGATTGATCACAATGAAGACTATTTGTAATTGAATACATTCTTATTATTCACATTTTTTAATTATTCAACACCATTAAATTGTCACTTTGCACTCAAAACTCTTATTTCATCATTTTTCATCATTAAAGTTATTTTACAATATTTATCATCTCAAAAAACTAAAGTAACAAAGAAAATTTAGAATTAAAATGACCAGATAAATCTCAGACATATTTAGCATATTTAAAATGGTTATATTAATATTAGATGTATTTACATATTATTGATAAAATTAATCATATGTTTGATAGATTTTCATTGGTTGCACATGAGTGAAACCAACTTAGATCCATCTTAAATCTAGATCTATCAAATGCCGAAAGAGATCAAATCTCTGGAGGTACAAACCCTTCCTTAAGTTTTTCACTCAAAAAAGAAGTTTGTACCTCGAGAGATTTGATCCCTCTCGACACTTGATAGATCTAGAATTAAGATGAATCTACGATAGCTTATATAACATTGAGCTCATTACAAAATAAAGCGCATTAGTATTTTGTTACATATGGTATATATTATTTTACCTTATATATGGTAGATATGTTGTAGCTATATGATAAGATCTATGGTAGTGGTCGAATAACATTTGAACAAATGTATATATCATATGTGTAGACCCGGATGTCAACTAACCATATTATAAATTTCGCGTCGACCTATGTGTTGGTCGTTGTTATTTGTTGAAACCATATGGTATGGCGCTATAACCATAATACCGATATGCTATATTAAAACTCCTACCACATATATCTCAGACCACGTTGCGGCACACAATTTTGCATATATATCCAAACCAAGGAAATTAATATAACCATACTAATCAACCATATCCATATGGGCACATTTATGGTGAAAATTCCATAACTATATTCCATATACATGGTATACCCAACATATGGAATTTAATGACCATATTATATATGGTAATTCCCATAATAACCACTCCAAGGTAGGCATATGTAATATATAGTCCATTTAACAACCATTATATATATAGCTTCATTGGTTATGCTAACCGTAGCATATGTTAAAGCCATATCCAACATATTTACACCGAAGGTGTTTCCTTTTAAAACCCTTCAGCGCTGAATTTTGTCTACCATTTTGTTTTGCGTCATTGATTCAAACAAACATTTTTCATTATTCTCCACCGTTGGTTTTAGCGCAACAATATCTGTTACTAAATTCCACCATTTATGCAAGGCCTTCCACCTCTATTGTAAGACAACGGGTGCAACTCTTACAGACATTGTATTTTTGGACATTCAACAGATTTCATGGCGATTGCCAACAAGTGGATGGTAATTTTGAGATTTCATTCTGCCGCTACTAATTTGGATTCATGAACCAATCTTTACATCAACCCTCCTGCGTATCTCATTTCTTCTCAGATCTTAAAAATTATCGATCTGAAATTGTAACCAACCACACTCACCTAACAAACGTTAACCCAAGCAGGTCGTTATGATTTGACCATTAGTGGGAGGGAGTGAAGTATCAGGAATATTTGATGTGTTTTTAATTTCTCATTCTTGATAAGTCAACGATAATACAATTTCATTTGATGAAAAACCCGTACCTTTACATTTAAATCTTATATTTTCCTTGTGGCATTAACCTGACACTGTTGAAATTTCGCAAACGGGTTTAGCAAGCCTCTACCAAAGTATTTATCATTTTATTTCACCAGCTATGTTAAGTCCCTTTAATACTTTGTTGTTAGGTTGTAACTGTCCTCATTATGATGAGGAAGATCATTATTATCATTCGTTTTTAATTGAATAAAATGCAATGATAAATAATTATCATTAACTATCATTTTTTTTATATGTGTTTAGTGCAATATCTTTCGAGGAAACAATGTAGATGAGTTTTACTAGACATATATGTTATATCATGAGATTTGAATTAGGGTAGAAGGAACACCAAAGACCATCCCCAGTGTATGATCTATACTTGTTTGATAGATAATAATCATTTTTATTTTAATTAGCAATTGTATCTAAAGGTACAAAAATACACTGAAGGAATAGAAGATTTGAGAAGAACATCTTGAAAAACTAATTTATTTTCAAACTTTAGACAAGAAAATTATTTTCAATGTAATTCAATTCTATAATCCAACCACATAATTTTATTTTATATAAATTTTTTAATTACAATAAATAAATAAATATATATATATATATATATATATATATATATATATATATATATATATATATATATATATATATATATATTAACAAATAAAAAATAACAATAATTTCAAAAAGATAATGCCAATCAACCACCATGGAATTGCTATAGTTAGTATGGAAATTGTCCTTTACCCTCACCAACTCCCTCTATATCTTCAGAAGACCCATAACCAACATTATCAATTATTGCATGCGATATACTAAATTTAACCAATATCGTCAATTCTCACATATGATATATTGAATTTATCGTGGATAGACATACTTTTTTATATAAAATGCGATAATATTTCTCATGAAAAAAGTAAAAATATTTATTAAAAATAGAAATAAGCATAATACTAATGAATAAATAACATCTAATTAAAAATAATTTAATGTTATCAATGCTTTCCCAACTATAAAAATGAGTAAGAATGAATCCAACACACTTTACTTTCACATTTCCATTGGCCTCAAAACATAACCATGGATTGACCATGTTGCTTCAAAATACATTACAATAAAGACACTAAATAACTAGTGCTACCATGATCCTCACATGCACATAATTTGGGTTCAAATTTCCTCTCCATAGTTCTCCTATAACATTAAATCCTTAATCTACAAATAAAATTGGTGTTTTGTGATTGTTTTGGGTCATGTTTTATTAATATTAAAAAATAAGCTCTCTATACCAATCAAGATTAATGGGAATTACTCATGAGTTAATGTGAGGTGTATCGAGAACAAAATAATAATATATTTTTGGAAAAATAGAATTCCTAATTAGATACCATGGAATTTTCAAGGATGAAACCATTAATGCATTCCTCACTTTTTAAATTACTATTTTGTTTTACGTTAGGCACAAATCCATTTTGTTATCTATAGGAATTAACTATTCAAACTGATTTCTCTTATCCATGGTAGTGCTCATATGCTTTTATAATTTTGTGGAAACTTAGTTAATGAAAATATTTTTCCATTAATTCTATAGAAAACCTTTTAGTATTTGAAATTTTAAACATTATACAAATTACAAAAACCATCTCAACTATTAGTACGACAGTCAGTCAAAATGTTATTTTATGTGGTTTACACTACATATATATTCACGTTTGAATATCTAAAGAAATTCATGTGAGTACTTTGGTTTACTACATTGGATTTCATGTAAGCCAAGCCACATAAAATGAAGTAGAAGCTCTTGTGAGTACTCTGGTTTACGACATTACATTACCTGTCATGTTTTTAACATCCTTGTCCAGCGCCGCCACTTGAATCTCCTTGCAAATTTTTTCAACATTAGATATGAAATATGTAAAGGACATAGGAAAAAACCACTCCCATAATATATATGGACTTGGAAAAGGGAAACAAATTATCATACCTTGAAACATGGGATCCAAAAGGAAAACCTACAATGCCAATATTCTCATATGTATCTGCAGCTCATTCCAAAGAATTATCGATTAGGAGATTGAGCCTATAACTCGATATAAGAGAGATAAGAGAGATGTGAGGGGAAATTCACAATGAGATAAGAGGGAGAGCATATTATTCAATATCAGTTCAATATGCATGTTGTTATAGACATTTGTTCGCCCTCGTTCGAGCTCTTGATCAACCGTTAATGATTGGAGACAAAATCATCAGGGTATAATCCTTGCTCAACTGATAGGTTAGGTCGAGGGGGATAGAGAATTTTGCATTCAGTTGTGTCCCTGTATCTACTTCCCTTTAATTAGTGGTGCTAATGTAGGTAGGTAAAGGTTCGGTATAACAACCTATTGAATGCTTATGTAATGCACGAAAGTGACATTTGACAAGCTGACTCTGCAATGAATGCAAAATGAGATAAATAAAGATCAATGGAATAATCTTTTAAAGATAATTCTTAAATGGTTTTCGTATTCACAGGACAAGATTTGATTTACGTGAATTCAAGAACAAGGAAATCAAGTCGTTATCTACAACTTTGTCCATTTTATATCTCTGCTTCCCAAACAATTATTTTTCCATCAAACTGTGCGGGCAGGCTGTGGAGCATTACGATTTTATCGGTGAAATGAAATTTGTTAAAAAATAGGTTTGTAATTTGCGTGAACTACTAGACATAACGAACATGTTGGATTTCATTTTTATTTCAAGAATCAGTTAATTGTCCCATTTTGAAGATCAAACATGAGCCTCACATTGAGGGGAATTGTGGGAATTGTGGAAGCCGGCTGTTGGATTCGTATCATTCAAATGAGCACCCAATTCTGCAAAAGAAATATAAATTTTATTTTTTTTACATGTAAATGTTAAATTCAAATTTATATAATTTTTATTTTGATGTATATGTGCAAATTTGAATATAATTAAAGTGTACACATCAAATTTAAAATATGATATTTTTTATCAAATTTAATTTATGGAAAACTAATAATTTAGATTAACTAAATCCAAAAGCATAAAATATTTATAATACATTCATTTAAGCTAATATATAGCTTTACCATATATTTTTAATATAATATTATAATATTTAATAATTAAATTCATAAATTCATATTAAAATTCATCTATGATATTATTGTGGCTTTGTAATTTTAATACATACAAATTTTAGATACGAGCAGAATGTATACACCATAAAATACTACCTTTAATAATATCACTTACTTGAAAACGCATGCCTTGAACATAATTTCTAATGTCCTTGAACTCTGAGTAAATTATTTATAAACAATCATAATTTCTATAGAATGAATCAATCATGAAAAATCTATAGTTACTCTACATTGCAAGACCCTCGCATTATTTAACTCAACTCCTAAACTTGCCATTCCCTCAAACTTTAACGTCAAAATCACGTGAGTTTCGACTCTGGTGCCAAAATGAGACAAGTATCCAAGAATTCATCCACAGTGGTGTACTTAGAATCTCCATAGAGTTTAGAAGCTTTCAATTCTTCGTATCACAATTTGAAACTGATCTCATCACCTTTAAAAAAAAAATTGTGCAAAACTAAGATACACATAAGGATATAAGATTTGGGAAGATCGTTTTGAAAAAATACATCACTAGAAATAAGAGTTTGTTATATTTAGTGATGTAATTTTCAAGATGATCTTCCCAACTCTTTTATCCTTCGGTGTACCTTTGCACCTTAGGGGAAATTTTTAGTAATATACCATTGACATAAATAATGGTGGGTGCCATTTATATGAGCATGTTTTTCATTCAACTTGCAACCCAATGGTCATGTTTTTGAATTCTGCTAGTGCTCAAACTGTTACAAAGTTTTGACAAACAAAATAGAGCCACATGGTGCTTTACCATAGGGTCATGTGTCACCCATCCATTGGGCCACATGTTGAGCCTTCATTCTACTAAGTGCCAGGTTCTCATTGTGTCATGTGTCAGCTTCCAGATGTACTACTTGTCAACTTCTTGATGTGCCACATGTCACTTTGACTTTGAATTTGACTTTGATTATTTTTTTCCAACCATCGAAAAACTTCAAACTACAATAACTTCCTCATATAGAGTCAGATTTTTGGAGGCTTCAAATTTTAGGCCTTTTTAGGATCCTCTGGGATCAATCCTCCCCACTGAGAGGATTTTGGATCTCCAAAATGTTATTAATCAAAAACTAAGTGGGGGATATTCCTCCTTATTTTTCTAGTGTTTGTCCACCATGTTCTATATATCTAACGCATCCGAAAAAATTGTACAATAATAATGACAAATGAAACCACACTGTTAGCCATTTGTAATTTCCCACATCCTTCTACATGTGTTACTTCAACCACTTTCCATGTACACTGCATTAGTAGCATTAACAAATACAAATATTCTACTAACAACTAGCTAACATGTCTGATGCTCTTGACATGTTCCCACGACAAATTAACATGCTCCACAACATCTGCTTTAACCACATTTGCAGATATGAGCGAAAAGGTCTTGCTCATGTTGACGAGCATATTTAACTGTCTTATGGTTACCAATGAAGAATCATATCAAATGATATCAAATGATATACTCAATGTCATCCTTGAAAAATTGATACCTGTTTTATTTGATGATATCAAATGATATACTTGATGTCATCCTTGAAAAACCGATACCTGTTTTCCTTCCTATAGTAGATAGCCTTATTTTCAAATAAATAAGGACTTCCAACCACAATTCCACAAATATCCAATGGAAACAAATCTAGTTCAATTTCATCCAAAAATCTAGATGTAATAGCAAACCTAAGCTTACACTTCTCACTTACCTGTAGCTAAGTTAGTGTCGTTACATACCCATCAAAGCAGATAAGGTTTAGGATGTGGTGTTGTTATAAAATTAAAATACTTAACAACTTCCTCAACATCAGGTTAGATTGAGAACCAATATCAAACAAAGTATCTACTTTAACATGCTTAGTTATCACCATTATGTGGAATATTTCATTCCTCTTTCTTGTCGAAATTAAAGAAAAAATAGAAGAAACAAAACTAAAATGTGAAGACGATATACAATTCACACCCATAGCCCTAAAATTCTACAACACATCATCCCTTTCCAAGAAGGGGCGAAGCCTGTTAGAAAAAAATTAAGAATAATGAATCATAAGCTTGCCCCTTTGGTAAAGCAAGAGCTTCAAAATATGGTGGATGTTGGTATCATTTCCCTTATTTGGAACTCTTTATGGATTTCAAATCTTGTGGTTACTCGAAATAATAATGGAAATATTTCAATGTGCATGGACTTTAGGGACCTTAACCAAGTGTGATTAAAATATAATTACCCATTTCCAATATGGAAAACCTTTTTCAAAGAATAATCGTCTCCCAAATGATGTCATTCCTTGATGGATTTTCCAGATATAATCAAGTTGTGGTAAAGGGAGAAGATTGATTAAAGACTGCATTTACCACCCCTTGGGGGGCTTACATGTACCTCAGGATGCCATTTGAAAATGTTGGTTCCACTTTCCAAAGAGCCACATAATTTTCCTTTAGATACCTTACAATAAAAATCATGAAAATATATCAAGACAACCTTATTGTGTTATCTAAGGAAAGAAAATCTCATCGTAAAATTCTACGAAAGGTGTTTGAAAAATGTAGGTAGTATAACATAACCCTTAATCCTAAGAAGTTTGTCTTTAGGGTTGATCAAGATAAATTGTTAGGCCATGCCATATCTAAAAATGGAATTAGCATTGACCATAATAGGACTGAAGTAATTAATAAGATCCCTACCCCAAAGGACATAAGAACCCTACGATCGTTCTTTGGTAAAATTAAAATTTTAAGAAGACTCATACCACATTTTGCTAAAATTGTTAAATTTATGAATGACTTATTGAATAAGGATGTGCCTTATGTATGGGATAGAACTAAGGAAATATATTTTGAAGAAATTAAGGAAAGGATTTATTTTTCTCTTGTTATTAGTAGCCTTGTTTACTCTAAATATTTTATTATTTATTATTTTACCTCAAAGGGCACAATTGTTGGTATACTCATGTAGAAATTTGATGAAGGTAATGAGCGACCTATAGCATTTATGAGTAAACCATTGACAGATGATAATACAAGGTATACTCGCACTAAAAAACAAGCTTATGTTTTTGTGAAATCACTTAAATAGTTTTGAGCATATTTGGGATATATTAATATACATTCCTTTGTCCTCTATCCTGCCATAAATGATGTGTTGTCACAAAGGGATTGACTTGGGTCAAGAGGCAAGTGGGTAACAAATATATAGGAATATGACTCAGAGATTCGTCCCAAAAATATTACCAAGGGGCAAGGTTTGGATGAAATGCTAACTGAAAACAACAATGATGTCATCCAAGAAGGGGAAAATGAGCATGTGTTGATGCCAACGAAATTGAAAATGATGAATGGTATTCTAATATTATCTACTATTTGTGTAACTTGAATACCCATCTAGGATTAGTTGATCACAAGAGAAGATCTCTCGAGCTGAAAGTTGTAAAATATTTCTTTAATTAAGAGGGGTTTGGTTGGATGAGCCCAGATGGGGTTTTTCTTCAGTGTGTAATCAAGCCAATTTGGTGTGTTTCTCATCTGGTACATGACAATAAGATATGCTTCCAAAGATCCTGAAGTGACTAAATCTTGGCTTTGTCCCTGAGAAGAATTATTATGGTGTTTTTCTCCCCAATTCCCTATGAGGAACCCAAGTTCTTATGGGAAGAGGCATGTAACATGGCAATTGGCATATGAATATTTCCTTGAAATGCAACAACTGGAATTTATACTTATAACTGAATAATTATTATGTGGTTTATTTTGTTATGGAAAAATAATGAATAAATCACATCACAATTTCTTAACAATAAAAACGCTGCGGAAAATAAATAAATTGGAACTAAGAAAAATAGAGCACAAACAAACCACAATTATTTTTGGACAAATGTCTCCACAAAAACCCAATGTGGGAAAACCGGTGCAATAGATGAGGGTTTTATTATTATTATGTAGTAGTGAAATATGAGTACAAATCTAGATTCCAAATTGGAAATCATCAACAAATATATAGCCGAAATATTTGTGAGGAAAATGTCTATTTGACAAGAGTCGAGACTAGAACACCTCTCTGATGCTACAAAAACTAACAATTCCCCCCCTTGTTATTTATTATTATTTTTTTCTATGTGGTTCACAAACCCCAAAGATCATGGACCATTAAATCTTTTATCACTCATTAGTTTTTAACACTCTCATTGATATGGTCATGCATATCATTTACCAAAACTAATGTGGGCTCATAAGTTATTTTTATCATATATCTAAATTTTTTTTTTTTCATTTGATGATCTTTACCTTAAGTTTGAAGCTCACCTCTAGCCATGTCACTTCAATCAAATCAAACTCACATCATTTAAGTTTTCATTCCCATGCAGTTAATCACAAAAGTTTACACCTGTCAGTTTTTCAGAATTTCGTAGTGAATTACAAACAAAATCAACGGATTTTGATACGAAACTTCCTAATAGTTCCGTAGTGAATCTATCAGCAGCAAAACTACCTTCAGTACGATATTGGGTTTTTCAGCAAAAGGTGTTAGAGCGGTGTGAGGTGTCAGTTTATGATAAGGAAAGTAAAGGGTAATGTTTTTTAGGTTCGTTATGATGATTTTAAAACATGCATAGCCGTATTTGATGTAATTATTAGCTTTTATGGTTACATGTGCTATTACCAAGATCCTCGTTGTCAATTAACCTTTTAAACGTTACCCCAAGCCTGCCATTTGGCATATTACTGTGTAATCCTTGCATGAGAATCGATTCTTGGAGAGTTGCTTCATCACACCAAGCAGGTTGTTGTCGAGTTCAATTCTGCAGGTATCACCAACAAGCGAGGCAACGAAGACTATAAAGCATCCACAGATTTGAAAAAGAAAACAAAAAAGGGTGGTCATTGTCTCAGGTATGAACCCATGGATTTGAAACTTCTTAATGAAAACCCTATTGCTATGGAAGTTTTTAGGAGGACAGGCTGCCTACATTTCTTCTAGAAGTTGCAGGGTTTCCATGCATAGGTTTCAAAATAATTTTCCACCAATTTTACAGGGACAACATCAAAAGTTGGGATTCTGAATCTCACAGTATCACCAGAGAGCATATCACAAGCTACATAAATCCCTACAGGTGGTGAAGAATGGTTTAAAGGCACAAATTTTACAATGCAGGGTTGTGAGGAGTTTCCCAAGTAGGATCACATAGGATGTGATTTGACCAATGGCATCCCCAGGAGTTATATGAAGGAAAATTATGCAAATTTACTGCTAGTGAACCAAAAAATATTTCACCTGCGAGGGAAGATTCCACACGGTTTACTCTTACCATGTCAGACTCTTTCTACACTTTGTAGGTAAGAAATCACTTGATTTACCTTTCTCTTTGTACAAGAGTTTCGGAAATATGTCAGATAGAGTTCAATTTAAATCAGAAGGTAATGAGACATCATCATTTCACCATTGTACGATAAAATTGTTAGTGTTGGAAGAGCTGAAGAGGTTAAACATATATTGGACTTCATTTCTATTTATGAGTGGGTATAAAATAGATGTAGTGACTCCAAATAAAATCTTAAAACCTAGAACTACTACATCAACAACTGCAATAGAAGAGGTTGAGGAAGAAAGAAGACAATCCCCTGCAAAACCAATGGACATAGGAGCAGAACCTTTGCAAGAAACTTATATCCCTTAGCTAGCACCTGCAAAACATAAACAAAAGTTTAGCAAACAATGCAGTAAGAGGATTACTAGAATTCAGACTTTGGCCAAAGGAAATCTAGAAGATATCCTTCATGCAATAGATATTGAGGAGTCCCCAGTAGTGCAAGCAGAAGACATTGAAGATGATGGAAGGAAACTGAAGAAATTTAAGACTATTAAGGAATTGGATTTTGCAGGAGATGATGTTGGTTTTATATTTCAACCGAGGAAGCCAATGACCAAGTTTGCAAAGAAGGCCATGGAGAGCAAAAGGAAAGATAAATTCAGTGAAGCTATGTAGCTAGTGAGCATCATAGATTTATCTCCAGAAGCAGAAGAAGAAGTTGTCATCGGGCAGAGAAAGGGAAAAGAGAAGATAAATGAAAAATAAAAAATATAACTCCTCAAAGAACAACTGAAAGAAGCAGGTGAAGAAGTACTTGAGTTGAAGTTAGAGAGAGAGAAGCATAGGTCTGAAAAGGCTGAATTTTATTAGATGATGAAAAAATGGGACAATCAACTCTCAAGTGTTTCAAAATATATGAATAATGCCAAAAGACTGTTGAAAATGACTAATCCTTTAAGACTTGTAGTCAAACATACTAGGAAGATGAACTTACGCTTGCAAGCTGAAAATAGATCATTAAAATATCAAGTGGAAGACCTTCAGGAACAATTGGACTTGATTTAAGAGGAGCTGGAGAAGAAAGGGCTGAGAATGAAAGTGATTGAAGAACCTATAGGTCAACCTATTGTGAATGAAGATGAAACTCTTAAAGGCGGAAGAGTTAAGTTGAAACATTTTTTATGAGGTTCATAGCATGCAAAGAACCTAAATTTTGGCTCAGAAGATCAAATTTTGGAGAAAATCATAAAATCTGCAAATTCTACCTTTTTAGGCAGTTTTGTAGCATGGTTCAGGCTTGAAAGCAGAAAAACGCTACAAAATTTCTAAAGATGCTCTTTTGCCTCTAAAAATAGTTTTTTGAAGGTCTAAGGAGGTAGGTTGATGGTATTTGTTCATTTTGACCTAAAAAACATTTTTTGAACAACAGAGGTGGCAAAAGAATGAGGGAAAAGACAAAAATTAGTTTGCTACGAAACAACGCTATGAAACTGCCTAAACTGCTATGTTTTGTAGTGAAAGGTTTTTAAAGGATTTTTTGGGGGTTCAAACAGCACATGGAAGATCAGTCAGACACCTGGAGACATCAAAATTATCAGTGGTCCAACAACATAGTCTCAATACTCGACATGAGTATCACTCATCCAGCTTAGCATGAAGACCAAGATTTAATGTGGAGTTTATCTTTTTTCTGAAAATTGGGACTATGTTTCCTAAATATAGAGGGTACTTTAAATTTTTTAGTGATGGTGAATGTTTCTCAAGCATGTGATCCTAATCATGTAACTGTCTCACTGTTGAAAAACTAAATGTAATAAATATGAAGTAGAGTCCTATTAGGAATGTGAGTCTTTAAAGGTTAGCTTTCTTTTTCTGTTCCAAGAAAGTAGTTTTCAGTTATGTTAGGTTTCAAAGATATAGATCAAATATCTAGCCAGTTGGTTAGATCATTTCAAAGAAAAAAGGTCTATTTATAGACATAACATCGAATATCAAAGGATTGGAGAGTGTTGCACCAAATTTCTACTCTGTAATGTTTTTTTAGTTTCAGTAATATATAGTGACATTTTACTTCCAGACCTAGGATTCGAATGGGGTGTTCAATGTTTTTTTTTCTCTATATCTTTCATGTTTAATCATCTGCAGTAAATTTTATCTCTAATTACTCAGAACTCATGGTGACATGCTCTAACTTCATTTAGAGGTTAAATTGTTGTGTTTTTCCTATGTTGCGTGTATGTACCATCTGTTATTGAAACCTCTATTTGCCGCAGCTTCCATTAGATGAATTACTGTCATTGAGTTTACTGATGTTGACCCCATAGCCCAATGGTAGCAAGCCTTTCATTTTTCAACCTGCAATCAATAAAAATCAAGTCACATTTCATAGAGTGAGTCATCTAATAGTATTTACATTGAAAATCATAAGTCCCCTTTGAGAGAGCCCTATCAAACTAAAGAGGCTAATCTTCAGTTAAAAGTGGTTTGAAAGAGTTACATTAAGTTGATTGATGAGTAGCCTATCAGGGTAAATTTGGTGATAACAACATCCATGAAATATTTGTACTAAAAAGATCCACCCTAAGGTATCACTTCCTACTAGCTCGACCACAAAACTTGACCCTGACAATATCAAGAGAATTGAACCCATGGCCTTTCAATAGCAAAGGTTCTTTTTTTTCTGAATAATGCTAATTCTATTTATATGACATACTGGTACAAAACTACCTCAGCTTCAGCTATGTGAGCTTGAAAGCTAGGCTTGATAGCCATGATTAACAAAAATTCTGGACTGCCCTGAGTGGGAAACCAATCCTTTAGGAAGAAGTCTAGCCGCCCTTGTAAGGGAAACCGGCCTATTGTCCATTCAATTTAACAAATTAGAAATAAACATACGATAATAGCATTCAGCTCTTTCAGCTAAAGAGTAATACAAAGAAACAAAAAATCTCCCAAGATGATTGAGCAACAGTACCAATGTAGGCCGAGGGTCGCGAGGTTCACTAGTCATGAGTTGGGGATGGAGGCTCCTCCACAATTCTGCACCAGTACTCGTCCCTTCTGTCATCATTTTCTTCAGTGGGCGCGCTATCCTTGTTGACGACATCCACCTGCATGTGTTCCTTGTACTTGTCGGAACGCACTGTCCCTGCCGATGCCTCAGAGTTCAAAGCTTCGTCCTTAACCAAAGTGGGATGAGGGCAGGGGGCAGGGGAGGGGATATGGTTAACCGAATTTTCTCTGAGGGTAACAGTGACAAAAGCGGTGATGACGGGCCTATCAAGAGAGCATTCGAAGTAGAATTCTGCTCTCTAGGAGGATTGACGAAGGGGAAGGCTGGCAGACGCACGGGAGGTAGGGGAAATGACAGGCATGGGAGGTTCAACAATGGGAGGTGGGGTGGACTGGGAAAAGTGCACATGCCCAGCTTGATGGGCTTGGCCTCTCAGACTGCGAGTTTTTGGGTAATGACCCCAAGAGACGTCCTCAGAGGAGGAGTCAGAGTCGGAGCTGGTAGAAGGCCGAGAGCGGGTCGCACGACCCCTGCTAGCACCGCGACGACACCTCATCCTGTGGAAGACCCATGGCATGGACGCAGAGGCAAGATGGTAAGGCCGAAGACAAGGAGAGCAGGTAGAATGCAAAGGCGAACAACAAGATTCGACAGACTGAGCACAGTAATGGGAATTCGAATAGCAAAAAACACTCTGGGAGAAGTGATGGCCCGGCAGCGTCTCCAGAAAACAAAGAAGCATGAAGTGGCGCCCTATTTGAGTGTGAGCGCTCATCTTAGCACAGGTAGGAGGGAAGGCACCACACAGTGGAGGAGGAGAGATTCAAGCGGCACAGGAGCAAGCCGAGCAATCATGCACAAACGCCATCGCAAACCAGACGAGCAGAGCAGGGTGGAGAAAAATCCGGGCAAGAAAATTTAATGGCATGCAGGTTGGCTGATTAAATGCCACGTTAATGGAGTTGCAGGTGGCCATATGGCCACCCCACCTGAACTCCATCAGGAGTCGCCAAGGGACTGACGTCCCATCGCCCTTAATAACCATCCGCATCCAGAAAAATAGCAAAGGTGCTTTAAAAATGAGGACTCAAACAATTGAGCTAACCCTTGGGGCTACCCCTTTTAATACTTTAACACACTATAAATCTATAATTACACTAATAGATGTGGACTATTTTGGAATAGGGTTTTTATTCTTCAAAAACTAAACCAGCGTAGATCCATCCTAATGTAACTTCATCATTTAAATTTGAATACACTTACGGGTCTTTTCTACGATATATATATATATATATATATATATAGATATATATATATATATATATATATATATATATATGAACACATCTTATCTCTTTCGAGAATCAATATTTTAAATTTTAAAAAATATAAAAATAAACTAACATAAATTTATATTACTTATGAATTATTACCCATTAAAACGAATAAAAAAATGGTATTCCCCCCCTTTTTTATTTATTATTATTTTTTTCTATGTGGTTCACAGACCCCGAATATCAGGGACCATTACATCCATGAAATATTTATACTAATAAGATCCACCGTAAGGGATCACTTCATGTCGACCCGACCACAGAGCCTAACCCTAATAGTTTCAGGAGAATTGAACACATGACCTCTCAATGGAAAATGTGTTTTAACAATGGGGACTCAACCAATTGAGCTAGCCCTCGGGGATACGTCTTTTTAATTCTTTTACACTTTATAAATCTATAATTACACTAATAGGTGTCTCATATTTTGGAATACTATTTTTATTCTTCAAAAAATAAACCAACCTAGATCCATCCTAACTTCGGATCTACCAAACACCGAGAGGGATCAAATCTCTTTTCACTCTAAAATAGGTTTGCACCTCAAGAGATTTGATCCCTCTTGGCACTTGGTAGATACTAAGTTAATATGGATCTAGGCTGGTTTCATATATATATATATATATCTTCTTACATAATAATACCATCGAAAAAACTACGAGTTGTCAAAACCTGGAGCCCAAAAACCACCAATTGTAAATTGATAATTTTACCTCAATTTTATTTTAATTATTCATTTTTTTTTGGTAATATTGTTAGGACTACATCTTCATAATGTCAAATATATAACCCCAATCAGGGAGGGGAATTTAACTTATGACTTCACATCAAGGAGCTCCTTAACAAAGAACTCGATCGCCATCTATCCAAGAATCCATGGACTTTTTTTTTATTAATTTAATTTAATTTCTATTTTAATTTTTATGTAATTTTACTGAGTCAAAATTTTTATATAACATGACATGAAATTACAACAACCCTTCCATACTGGGCTGGAAAGTGCCTCAATGAAAAAAATATGAATAATTTAGATGTAATAATGTGAGATTATTCTTTGTTGTATACACAATTCAATGGATCAAGTCAAGGGTTTTAAATTATTTGTTTTCCAATTTCCTACCTTTATTTATGGGTGCATTACAAATTATCTATTTTACAAATGACATATAAGTATTTTGATGGCTACCAAATTGATCACCATTTTAATTTATATAGCTATGCTAGTTAAGAAGACATTTGATTTCTAATTCTAATTCTTGATTGGTATTCACCTTTGTAAAATTATTTTCTTTTACATAAATGATTGAACTAGAGCTTCACCATTGATCATAGAAATGAATCACTATGCAAAAATATTGTGGGGTACTCTATTTTTTATCATGCTCATCTACTCCCATTTCCCTATCGCTCTCATGTTAGAATTGCTCGCTAGATGATTCCATTTTTTTATGGATTTGTATTGGTATTAATTCAAAATATCAAAACATCAAGATACATCTGCTAGATGGACATGGTTTTACTGATTTTCATTGTATGTCATCTCAATCTGCCACAATAGAAACTATATTGACCTCCCATGGAGAAGAAATTATGTCCAAAATAAAAATAACTACTAGAAATAAACAAGCCTATTAGGTTTTGAACAACAAATAGAAGTGTTATTGTAGTACATTAAAACAAATTAGGAATCTGAGGAAGTCATCGGAGCGGGATCCTTAGCGCTGGACCCTGGAGGAGGAGGATTTACATCGAATTAGAGATGACTTTCCAAGTGGTCTATACTAGCATCTAAGCTCTCCAAATATGAACATTGGTACTGTTAAAAGCATGTTTGATGTCATTCAAGGCGGAGAAAATGTCATATTACTCTTGTTTCTCCTTCATAAATATGCCCAAGATGGTTTTCAATTCCCAATTAAGGGTAATGGAGTTAAGGTATTATTTCCATATTCCTAGGTATGACTAAGGTTAGGACCATAGTGGGAAACCTCCTCAAGTATTTGAGAATTTGAGAAAACTTGACAGTCTTCAATGAAGAGGGTCTCAAGATGGTGAATCTCATCACACATATCAAAAGTGATAGTAGAATGGTAGATGTTTATAACCTCCTATGCATGGGCGTAGGCACAATTTCTACCTTGGGGTCCCTAGCCACCTCCCCTTCAGAAACTGCGCATTTTTTGTTGAGGCATGATGCTCGAGATAAGGTAAAACTAATTACAGGGGTCAAGACTCAGTTCATCCAGGGATGAGTGTAAGGAACTTATTTATGAAAATTAAGAAAATTGATGCTAATAATACAAGTAGTGAAATTTTAGAACAAAATTTACTAGTTTAATACACATATACATACTTAGTTTCCATGTTTGAAGCTGATCCCGCATTGTTGTAACACCCAATTTTCTCTCGTTACCAAGTAACCAAAATCTCCTTGCCAAACTGGGCACAATCTTGGTACCCAGCTCCAAAATACTTCAAAATTGAAGCACTCTGGCCCTCGTGCCCAAAAGCTTCAAGAAAAATCAAGGTTTCACTCTTAGTTTGTGGTGTTATCACTCTATAATTTCCCTAAACTAAACAGAGAAATTTAGAGGTAACCACAAACCACTTGAAAGTTGGAATCTAGCCCTTCCAACTTCAAATAGGACTCTCTCTATTTTAAATTTTCAATCACTTAGATATTAGGATAGGTATGGTTCTTAGTGGGGTATAAGTTATAAAGGTTTTCTAGTAGGAAAGAATACATATCCATTAGGCATGGATTCATGTCAAGTTGATTATGTTTCCAGTGATATAGGATGAAGAGAAAGAGGATATTTTACAGGGGCAAGGTAGGTAGTCTTTTTGGAATTTTTTCAATTTAAATTCGTTGTAGGAGGGTGAGTGGAAGACAAATGGAAAATTACAACAGAGCATTAAACACCAAGATGAATTCTAACTATCGTTTTAGCAGATAACATAGATGTCTAGAAAATTGAAAGACAACACTATATGAAGTGAATTATGAGTCAATATCTTTGTTTTAACTAAACAAGAAGACACATTTCAAATCATGATTTATAACATAAGGAAATTACAAAACCAAGAAACACATATCAAAATCAAATAACAAAGGAATCCCTGCAAAAACCAACCTATGTCTTTCATTAATTGGAAATATGTCCAGAAAAAAGTGAAGAAAACAATGTCTCTTCTTCTGAACATGACCAACCAACCAGCCTTTTGCACACTAAAACTAATGAAAATATATACAATTAGCTCATCCCTAGACTTAGGGGGTCGATATCAACCATTTCCCCAAATATAGAGTCAATTACATTAAATTTGGAACTTCCTACTAGGAATAGGGACTGAATTTATGAAAATAGGGGTCAAAAATTAACTTGTATCTCTTTAACCATGATATTTGTTACAAAAAAAGAGAGGTTTATGTAGATTATCTTGTTATTAGGAAAAATGTCTCTCAATTTTCACAAATTCCTCTCTAGAACCTCAGAATCTATGTGCAAAAATGATGGCTAAAACAATAAATAACAAAATCTGAAAAAATAGGCTACCAAGATTCATTCGAATCTTCAAAACTATGGCACCCTAAAGAAACTAAATGATTTTTTTGTTATTTGGCTTGTGATTAACAAAAAAATCTTTTACTTTTGCAAAATTCATCTCGAATTGGTCAGGAATTAATCTTGAAGTAAAATTGTCCAAAAGCACAACGTAAAAGCGCAACAACTGTATTTTTCAAATATATCCTAAATGGTGAACCAGATTGAGCTGATTTTTTTATAACAATTTAATATCAGCATAACCCTTCTCCACAAAAAATTGAGCAAAATCTGACTCGCGTATTTTGAGAAAATCCAAAATGGTTTTAGATGATTATGGCCCATTTCTCAAAAACTGTGAATAGTTTTAACTTGAAATTAAGTGGGATTATTCTTTTTACCTCCATACATTTCTTATAAAAAAACAAGGAAAACAAGTATAGGGTTTAATATATATGGTTAAAATATGGTGACTGTGTGAAAGTGCAATGCATAAGTGATACACTCTAAGATTACACTACCTCTTACCATCATCTGACACTTTGAGGGTACTGGGTTGACGTGGAATGACTTATTCAAAATTTTAAACCTGTGAGAATGCTCTTAGGCCAAATGCAAACCTTCAACCCCAAAACCTTCTTCTTGCAGCAGAAGCGCAACGCAGTTGTGCAATGCACAGCCATCTTCATGAATTTACCAAACATTGATCTTCTGACTGAGAAAAATGATTTGGAGCTGATCCAAATATTCACAAAAACCTCCTACATGGAAAAAAGTGCTAAAAAACTGTAATTCCTCATCAAAATTTGATGTCTTGGTATAAGCACAACACTCCCTGCAGACTTTTCTCAACAAACATTTCATATTGTTGTATTGGAGTGATGTCATGATTTATTATGATTTGACACTCTAAATTACCTAAGAGTCCCTACAAATTTTGCACATGATTACAAGACATTACAACATGACCTCACTCATGATATTTTGATGAAACATGACCCTAGACCCACTTAACTCAACCTCTCAAGACATAAATGACTATTTTCATGACTCTTGTCATACTTTGACATATTTACATTGAATAATGAAAATTTTATTATAAACTAAGACACATATCTTGATTCTCTACAAGATCATAGCGAAACCTTTATACATTTGTCAAGCAAACTTGAAAGAAAAATTTGGTTTTATGAATACTGTGACTATAGGATACTAACATTGGCTCCAGTGGGGATGGAATTCTAGCTGTGAGGTGCCAATAACACCATAGACTAGTAACCTAACCATTGGGATGATCCCAAACTCAATTTTCCAACTATAGCCTATAACTTGGTGTCTTCCAAATCTTCAACACAAAACTGCAAACTGAAAATGAATGCTTAAAAGTAATACCAATCTACAAAAATAAACTATTGGAAACTGGCACACTGCTAAAATGAAAATCTGAAAAGTACTAAAGAAGATACTAAAACCATTAAGCTTGTTCACACTGTTATCTACACTAAACTGTTGAATAACCTGCTCACTCAAATGATACCAAATTTCCAGCGAATCAAAGCAAGGAGATGGCCACTCACTGGAATTATAATCACACCCTTAGTAAGAAAACAAAAAATGATACATAATGGAAACAAAAATTCCAGATGAAACTGAAACCCATGCTCTATAAACAACACAAAATATGACTTCATTGATGATTCAAATAGGTTGGCAAAAGAATCTTTAAGAATATGAAAAGTCATCTCTTCTTGATGAACACAGACAATAAGAGAAGCTTCATATATTATTGTTGGTTTTCCTATGTTTTCAGTTTCAAAATCACTCTCAAATATATCAACAGACGGTTCATTTTGACTTTCAAAGGAGTGAAGAGAAACAAGTTCTTGAACATGATCCTCCTACATATGTAACAAGATACCAACACAGACTAGTTTAGTGCCTAAATTTTCCATGCAAACAATTTCAGAGATCTGATTTTCGTAGAATTTTTCATGAGACAAAAATTCAGCTGAGAAAGGACATGAAGGAAAATCAAAAAATTGTCTTCATCCCTATTTTGGTCACATGAAAACTAAAAATCTTGCTACAAATATGTTAGGTCCCTATAATACTAGTGTATCCCCTTATTTCTATTGTGAATGTAGAACCCTTATCGTTATTGTTGTGCCCATTAAGTCCCCAAATTGTTATTATAATGCCCCATAGAAGCCCACTATTTTTATTTTTGTTCCCTTACATTGTTATTGTTATGTCGACTAGGATTATATTGTGACCCCTTGGAATCCTATACATAGAAAGGAGGTTTTTTCATTTGTATCATCCAAGAATTGTTCATTTATGTAATGTAAAGTAGGTTCCCCCCTCAAAGAGTTTGATTTCTAAGTCGTTGATCTATCTCTTATTCTATTTTGTGAGTTGGTTTCATAACATTTGGAATTAGAGCTTTGGATTCTAGGGTTTCGCTGCTGCAAACAATTCATCTTGGAATTTGTTAGTCATCAGTAATTTTTGCCTTGTTGATGACTAAATGATTATCCCAAGATTTCTAGAAACAAATTTCATAGACATTGTGAGTTCTATAAATCTCACTGCCTTCATTATCCTTAAGATCATTTTTCACTATTTCATCATTTCATCCTGTCTAGCTTTGCCTACCAGTATCAGAAGACCCATTAGGAGCCCATGTCACCCATTTTTTTCTATCTCTTGTCACCTTTGACCCAAATCCCCTATTTTTGCTTTGCTTAAAAACCCCACTGCTACCTAAGCCCACCAATCAAACAACTTATTGTGTCCCCCAAACTACTCCTAAACACTGATAGTCTCAAACTATCTCTGTAGACTCTTTAGATAAATCAAGTACATTGGATTTTGGATCTTCAATACATTATTTTATCATAAACTCTATTTCACACTTGATGATCCCAAATTCTAGGTCTCATTCCAAAAGCCAAATCCAAGAAACCTTCCACTAGGTCACTTAGGGTTTCATGATTCATAGGGTGGATTTGGTATCCTACAAATCTATGTTTTATATCTACAAGGATGAATGCATTCAAAGAAGAAAGGAAAAATTCATTTTGTCCTAAACTCGTCAAAAATATCATTCAAGGAAGGCTCTTTGGCCTAAAGCATAAATTTTTGCAAGGGGATAGTTGCCCTTTGCTTACATTTTTGCAGAAGAGTCAAATGGCCATCAACCTAGCAAGAGGTAAGGTAAAATAAAAATCATCATAAGAAGACCATTCACAGCAAGAAGAAAGAAGCAAGCATATGTTTGAAAAGAATCAGGGTTTGTGACAGCTTTGACCAAACAAGGAATCAGTATTAATGTTACCAAGGCAAAGGCCACCTCAACTCCCTCAAGTGCACATTGAAGACTTTTTAGAAATGATTAATATGTTTTGATAAGTTTTTGAGAACTTAGAAGACAACACTATTTACCTTTTTCTAACTACCTTAAAGCCTAGGAGTTTGGCAAAGTTGTCCGAACAGGTCAAATGATGATAAAGAGCCTCCTTCATAACAACAGATGGCATGTCAAGGGTTTCAAGCTACCCTCTAGGGTTTGGAAAAAAGGCATTGGTTCCACCTCACCAAAGGTATAAAAGGACAAAGAGTATTGATGCAAAAGTATGAGGTTTTAAAGAGGTAAAATTAGAGAACTTAAGGTATCAAAGGAGGAAGACATAAACACCAATACTCCACTACACCAAAGGAAGAAATATGATGAAGAGTATCAGCAAAAGGGCCAGGAATATTAGTTCAAGGGTCTAATTTCTCAAACGAACCGTCAAAGACATTTTCAAAGGGCCAAAGAAGACAAGCATGAGTTAAAATTACCCTAGGAGGTGATTATGATAAGCATAAGTTCACTGTTGATAAAAAGAGGTGTTAAAATCCAAATGGATAGTGATCACAAGGCATAAGTGTGTAGGCACCTGCAAGAACAGAAGTGGCCAGTAAAAACACAAAATGATTTCAAAAACTGCTTGTCTTTCCAACCAGATATATGTCAATGTCAACATGATCAAAGAAACAGACATGTAGCTGGTCTAAGATCAGTAGAACCTCCAAAATATTTTCCTTATCAAAGGTGTATTCTGCAAGAGATAAATTAACCCTGAGTGGCACTTCTGCAGTACTATCACAAAAGTTTACCTACAAGAAGGTTGGTAAGGGAAATCAAACTAAATGTTTCTCACCAAGATGGCACACATAAGACTAAAAAGGTTATTGATGTCAACTGATAAATTTTTTGACACCAAAAGGTTTGTTTCACTGTCTCAAAGAGATAAATGACAGAAGGCCAGTTCAAGAAGGTTAAAACTCGTCTTTTCAGTATCTCCACCAAGAAATTAAATGCATAAAATTGCAGGACTAAAGAACCCAGGAAAGGTACCAACATGATCAAAAGATTACTGTTTACAAGTGTTGAAGTTCATAAAGAGGATAAATTGAAGAAAAAACCTTCAAAATAGAAGCATCTATTTTCATCAAACTTGGTCCAAATAAACTTCTTTGAAAGGCCTCATGGCTTCAAGTGTAGGTTGAGGGCACATGTTTGAACTTGATGAAAGTTTTGTGAGTACAAGGAGGACATCAAGACACTCTAGCAAATGAAAAAGCCACTTTTCTTATGTCAAACTGCCACCTACAGGACTGAAAAAGGCCAAACAAACAGTGAAAGGGCAAAGAGAAATCAACTTTAGAAAGTATGTTTGGGCTCATAAACTTATTTTTCAAAAGACTATAAAAGTCCCTTTTCCATCTCTCCCACTTCATATTCATCTCTGCAAAGAAGAATAAGATCGTTGAAAGAATTTTTTTAAGGGTTTTTGGCAAAACTGTGGAAATTTTCGGGCGTTGCACATCGGCACAGGCGCTACGCACCTAACCATCAGCGCTGCACATAGAGAATGCAGCAGCAGTGTAAATTAACACTGTGCTATGCACCAGGAGGCCGGCGCTACGCACAGGCACAGAAACAGCCCGACCGCCCACCTTTCAGCTGGCGTTGCGCTCTGACGGGCCCGACAAGCCGTTCAATCACTCGACTCACCCATTGAAGACTTTTGGCGCTGCGCACAGGCCTGCCAGCCCAACTCGACTTGAACGGGCAGTTGGGTGGCACTGTGCACAGACAGAGCTTGGCCCAACTTGCTCAAAAAATGGTCAAATTCAAGTTTTTTGCCTCCAGATTCCTCCACAAGGTTAAACAAGGTTGGTGGTCCCTTCTTCTTTGATCCCCAATTAATTTTTTCCCTTCATAGTCAAAGGAGAATTTAAAAACCCTAGAAATAGTTCAAACCCTAAATCTTCATGGAAATAAATTCTTGACCTTCTAAGGTAGGGTTTTCAATTTGGAGAGTTGACATTTTCTTAAATGACACCCAATGCAAGCTGAGCCCCCTCCTAAAAAAAATAAAAAACTCTAAACCCTTCCTAGACCTACTTCATTTTTCCCTCCATTGCTAAAGTTTTTGTCCTCACTGTCCCTCTTTTTGTCCTCCCTAGACTTAAAAGTTCTCATCAAGCCAAAAATCCATTTGTTCATGCAAAATCTCAAGCCTCCATTCACCAAAATTCGCTTTCCACCTCACACTCACTTACCTCCACTCCTTCATATCCTTCACCTTTTCCTTCTCCACAAAGAAACCTGCCTATTTCCTCTTTCTCCTGATGCATTAAATGAAGAAGAAGAAAATGACAACGGTACTAAGGAAGAAGATGATAGCATTAGCCATGAAGAAAAAACAAACAACAATGAAGATAAAGAAGATAGTAAGGAAAAGGCAGAGTCTAATAAGGAAGACCAAGAGAATGATGATGGCATGGAAGAGAGTGATGAAAATGAGGCAAAGACAGAAAAAATTGAGGCAAATACAGAGCTTAATCAAGAAAATGAAAGTGACGAAAATGGCAGTCTTGAAAACAAATGCAATGATGAATTGGGGCTAGGCAGTGATAGTGATAAAACAAATAAATCACTCCCAAGTGAAGAAAAAGAGATTATTGATGAACCTAAGGGAACAAAGGGAGGTGATGAAGAAATATGAGACCAAGAATAGGCAGATGGTGAGGCTGAAACTAATTTTGAAGAAGCAGACAGTGACCAAGGCAATAGCATAAATGAAACAGTCAGTGATGAGCAAGGAAATAGTCATGACTATCATGACACTAATCAGCATCTAATGACAAAGAAACTCAAAAGTGACAGAGCATGAAATAACCAAGAAGAATACATATTGAAGGACAAAGCCAAAATGAGGCAAGTGAGGAGGGTAGTGATCAGTTTGAAGGCCAAGATGGAAATGAAGAAAACAATGAGGAAAACAATGATGATGAGGCTAAATTTCAACAAATAAGTGACCCAATGAAGCATGAAGTGGCTCATGAAAGCTATGACAAAGATGAAAAGGCTTGCGACATCACCAAGGATCAAGGCACCCTCATCACTCCTCTCACATGCACCTACCACAGAGGCAAAAGAGATGTGTTTGCTGCCTCAAAAAGGCAAAGGGCCATCTCTCCTCCAACTATCAAGCACAAATACAAAGGCAAGGAAAAGATGGAAAAAGGTGAGCAACAAGTAAAGGTAAGGAGAAGCAAAAGGATCAAGAAGACTCCTCAGGAACCTCAATACATTGATCTAGACAGTGACAATGAGGACAAGGAGATGACCACTAGATTGCTTCTCTTGGAGAAAGATGCACAGCTTCAGGAGTGGGAAAGAGACTTTGACATGGAACAAGGTGTCATTCAATATTACAAGGAGGATCACAAGAATTTCAAGAAGGTGAAAAGGGACCTTGCTCTACAAAAGAAAATGACCAAGCAGTATGCAAGGAAAAACATGCTTGCTTGTGCCAAACTAAAAGAAGCCCTCATAGAGCTAGAAAACCTAAAAAGAGAAAAAGTACATGATGGCCTTGTCGTTTTGGCTGAGGCTTCTCAATAGGTGTCCAAGACCTCTTAAGGGACCTCTCCACCAAGTTTGGGCCAAATTGAAGCATTTTTTGTCTTTTTGAATTTTTGACCCCTCTGTGCGCAGCACCCTAGGCGCTATGCACAAAATTGGTGCATAATCAGCTCTCAAAGTTTGTATTTTTTGATTTCTCACATTACCAGCAGTATTCTCACCAAGTTTCAGATCATTTGGAGCATTTTTGCCTCCCCAAAAGGTCAAAAAACATCAAAACTTTGACTTTTCTACCTCATTTTCAGACCAGGCGCTGTGCACAGAGCAGTGTTGGGGAAATTTATTTTTGAATAGGTAAATGGCATCCACTCAGCACAACTCAAGCATTTCTAGAAAGTAGACTCATTAGGATTTCCAACGAGCCATCACGGAGCTGAATCTGCTGTCGGGAAGGGGTCCAAAACTCAGCTACAAGAGACCCTATTTTCTGTTGAAGTGGCGCTGCGCAGAGAGGCTACCTAGTGTGTTTTGGACCAAAAGTCAACAAAACACACTCATTTATTGCAAATAGATATTTTTGAGTTTTTTGAGGGAAATTAAGCAAGAATAGGTGCAAATAGTTATTTTTGCATTTATTTCTTAGGATATTATGTGCCTTGGGCCTTGCATGGTCTCTTGGCCATAAATGATATTTATGACTATATTTGACATTTTTCTACCACATTTAGGGTTTTAGTCCTCATTTTCTCCATAAATAGAGCATGAGGCCCCTATATATTGTTTTGGCATTTGATGAGCTTGAAGAGAAATATACATGGTTTTATGAGCTTGGAGAAGAAATTGGTTTTGTGAAGTGGATGAATGGCTTGTTTGGCTTGATGATGGAGAAGCTTGTTTGCAGGATTCCATAGCTTGGTGAATGGTGATGTTTTATTAACTTTTTAATGTTTTCTTGTTCTCATTTTGTTTCATTCTTCTTGGCTGCTATAAAATAGAAAAGTATAGGTTGAGACATGTTCTTTGAGGCACCTCAATCCTCCTGTTTGTTATAGCTTTGATGTTTTCTTCTTTTGGCCATCTTAAGGAATTATTAATTTCTCCTTAGGTCCACCAAAACTTTTTTTTGTTTCATGTATGGTTAGTATGCTAGCTTACAAGTATCATTCATGGTATGCCCTGCTTAGTTGAAGTTTTCAAAACCGTATCTTGAAGCCTTTCTGTGGAATATTGATTGCTAGGTTAAGTCAAAGAGGTCTCGTTTGATCTTGCCCTTTGTCCATGCTTGTCAACTTGTTTTAGAGTTCCCAATAGCTTGAACTAGGATGGTTAGGAATTCCATCTTCATCAATTGAGTTATTTGTTTTATCTTATATGTTTTTCCCAAAATCTGAAGGTGAATTTCTAAAGTTAGAAGCTCTTATGCTCTCTATGTTTCATTGGAATGTTTATCTTATATGTTTATCAGTTTGAGTATTGTTCATAGAGCTTAATGGTTTTCCCTACCACATGAGTAGTAGCTTTAAACTATATATGTTTAAGACCTCTTAGTTTTTTCCCAAACTTAATGTTCATTACACCTCATACATCACCTTAAGGATCCATTGACCTTGCTAAATTGGCCCTCCAATACACTTTGTTTCATCATTTAGACACCCTTGACTTTATTTCACTCCATAGCCCAATGGCTTTGACATCATCTCACTCCTCCTATTACACTTGACCATCTTACCCATCCAAAATAATAAAAAACCCTACCCTTAAAAACTACCCTAAAATCTAAACCCTAGAGAAAAAAGAACATATCCTTTGCACCCAATAGAGAGATCCCTCTCTGAGTCCACGAAGGCTAGGTCCTAGGACTCCAAAGCTTGGTTCCATGTTACCCTGTCATTTGGTATACCAATCTTCCAAATCACGAGACACTAACAAAAAAATTTCTATAACTTTTTTTCTACAAAGGTTAAGAAGTTGGAAAAAAAGCCAATTTGAGACGAAATCCTGAGGAACTTCATGTAAAAATTTTAAATCTTTTTTCACTACATTTTTGGAGATCTAGTTTGAGGAAGTCAGGGTTTGTACATGCTCCAGAATGTAATCTCAAACAAGTGTCCGAGGGAAAATCATCATAACTTTCATTTCAAACATCAGATGGGAATTTTGTAAAAAGTGGCCTAAATGGCACATAATTTTTATTATTTTTTATCAATTTCAAAGCCGAAGATCGAAATAGTGACATGTGGCACGTTGTACAAGTTTGTTCTACTGAACTATTCCATAGTTAGGTCATTGTTGGAGATTGAGCATAACTTTACCTTGAAGAATCAAAATTAGGTACGACCTATGGCATTGGAAAGAAGATGAAAAGGGCTACTACAGGACCGAAGATAAATTCTTGGGGATATGAAATTATAGAGATACATCAGTTTCAATATTGAGCTCCTCAAAAGCAAGAAAAATGTGTTTATTTTTTAAAAATTGAATAAGTCTTGTTTGAAAAATCAGTTTGAAGTGATTACAAGGGAATATTGAAGCATAGATATCAGTATTGGGTTCTAAATTTCACCCCAAAAATAATTCTACACCCATTAAACCCTCATAAGGCTCTACTATTACTCATGAACAGGAATAAGTACAACATGATATATCAAAATTATGAGACCAAGTGCAACAAATTTCGCGAGCAACAAAAAATGAAATGGAAGCTAAGATGGATGGTTTTAAGAAAGACATGTATGGATTTAATAAAGGCATGGAAGCTAAGATGGATGGTTTGAAGAATGGTGTGGAAGCTAAGATAAATGGTATAGAAGAAAAAATGAAAGGAAACATGGAAGACAGGAAGAATGACATGGAAAGTTTGAAGGAAGGTTTGACAAAGATGCTATAATAAATGGTTCCTAATGGCTGAATGGTAGTAGATGAAACTCATTATGAGAAAAAAGGAAATTTTAATCATGATTTCATAGACTCTAATGTTGGATTTAAGATCCACCATATTCCAAAGATCAATATGAGCAACTTTGATGGCAAGGTTCCAGTAACATGGATACTACAAATGGAGAAACATTTTGATCTCCATAATGTGAAAAACACACAAAAGGTAGGCATTGCAAATATATATTTATAAAAAAATACATTTTTATGGTATTGATGGCTTTTCTCTCATAAAAAATTGTCACTTTGTCCATTTTACGGAGGAAAGGATAGGACATTATGAGGATACAAAGACAAACACCTTCTTTATGTTGGAAATGTTGTCATTGATGGCAAAGGTAAAGATAGGAGCAGCACCTAAACTAACATGGGTCCTATAGGGAAGATATGAAGTGGTCGAAGAAACTAACAATGAGAAAAGGCACAGCAAAGAATAGAGGCCGAAGCAGTGAATATAGATGCAGAGGCGTTATCACAAGCAGAGGCAGAGCCATTTTTCAATTCCGAGAATCATTACCCCAGGTAGAAGGATACTCAAAAAAATTCTGGGAATCGTATAACCCAAAGCAGAAAAGTATATATATATACAAATCTCATTCCAGGAATCGTTACCCACGCAGGAGTATACATATAGCGCATTACATATATTGTGCCTTATGCAAAAAGGGTCAAAGCATAATATTAAATGATATGGAGCGCTTTATTATCAGAACCAAAGTACCTTATATGGTGGGACCCTTTCCCAATCGCATCGGAGAAAAACTGTGAAGCGGAATATGTAAAAAATAGAAAGTTGCGATTGTGTTTGAGCTCCAGACCCAATGGGTGTATGAATCATGATTCAAACGTATTTGAAGTCCGGCATAATCTCATCGAATTGGTCTAATCGCATCGGAGATTATAAGAATATCGGAACATGCAACAAAGAGTTGCGATTGCGATTGGAAGCCTGGACCTGATGGGCTTATAAACCATGATTAACAAATGTTTGAATTACAGTTCCAATCGCATCGGCAAAATGCAGTGAACAATGGTCAATTGCATCGGAAAGAAACAGACCGTCAGAACATATATTAAAAGACTTGCGATTGCGATTGAAGCCCGGACCTAATGGGCTTATAAACTATGATTAATAAGTATTTGAGTTCCAATCGCATCGGCAAAGAACAATGAAAAGTGATCAATCGCATCGGAGCAAAACTTTGCATTTCGACAAGGGAAGTCGGACGCCATACACATATAACCTCACGTATAAATAAACATCAAGGTATCGTTCCATATCAATCACAATCGGAAATTTGTGAAGGCGTTGTTATATATATATATATATATATATATATATATATATATATATATATACATAGATATAAAGTTGCTGCGATTGTATTGAAAAGTGCCGCGTGGTCTGTGGACCCACGGGCCTCAGCTTAAGGTGGAGGGCGATTGGTAATATAAAACGAATGTTTCGATTGTATTGAAAAGTGCCGCGAGGTCTGTGGACCCATGGGCCTCGGCTTAAGGTGGATGGCGATTATTAATATAAAACAATTGTAATGTATGTATGTTCCGCTTGCGGAACTCGCCACATCAACAAGACACTTGCTGTGTGTAAAGGGATGGAATTTGCCCAGACTTAATGCCAGCTATTACATATTTATATAAAATGATCTGATATAAAAGGCACAGTTACACGTATGCAACAGTTACACCACAGCAGAGTACAGAAGAGTAAACAGAGCTGAAAAGAGACAAAACACAGTCATAGAAAAGACAGACACAGTCAAAGAAAAGACAAATGTGCAGCGATAAAAAAGGTTGTATGAGTGAGCTGGAGTTCTCATTTGTAATTTGAATGTGAATGTTTTAATTGATTTATATTGTTGTGATGCATTGGCAAGTCTCCAAAAGATAACAAATTCCCATTGTAATGTTAAATTGATACCTACAGTCATATTTTCTGAATGAGCGAAAAAAAGAGATGAGAAGGCAGAAGGCAAAGAGACATGGTTGTCCATTTCGAATTCCCAGTAGAATAAAAACAGCCATGAATCTTTTTTTTATAAAATAGGATAATATCCAAGAGGAGAAGGTTGACGAAAATAGAGTGAGAGAAGAGAGTGTGCAGCAGAATTGAAGAAATTTGAAGAAAATAAGAAAGCTGCAAGAGGTTGAAGAGAGAGAGGTTAGAGAATGCAGAGTACAGAAGATTAAGGCAGAAAAGATAAGAAGAAGGAGGAGCAAAACGAGATGCAGAGAAGTTAGAGAATGCAGAAATAAAGCAGTGAGGCAGAGAAGAAGGAGGAGCTGAGCAAAGAAGAAGGAGGAGCTGATAGTGAATCTGAGAAGATGCAGAAATGATATAAGGCAGATATGAAGACTGATGCATAGTAGTGAAGATGGTACAGAACAGAGTTGATATCCAAGGTAAATCAGCAAGTGTTTTTTCTTTGAAAGAGTAAGGAAGTTGGAGCTTCCCTATAAAGTTGTAGCTTGATAGATGTCAGTTGTAGTTGACTGAGGTAGGAGCCTCCTGTAGGTTGTACTTCGTAGAAAACGTATGAGTTGGTGTTTCCACATCAAGTTGTAGCTTGATAAATGTCGCTGTGGCCGACCGAGGTTGAAGCCTCTTGTAGGTTGGTGCCTGCAGAAAATTGAAGGGAGTTGGAGCTTCCTTGCAAGTTGTAGCTTGCAGAATTGAGGTAGGAGCCTCCGTAGGTTGGTGCCTACAGAAAATCAGTGGTGAGAGGGAGTTGGAGCTTGCCTTTGCATCACAACAATAATAAGATGTGGTTTCCTCCCTTTATGGGTTTCCACTTATATCTGGTGTCTCTGTGCATGATGTCTATGTGTTGATGTGGTTTATCTAATCTGCTTAATACTTGTTACTCACATATTAAGACTATTGTTACATTAACAAATCTTCTTGATACTTGCTGCTCACAAATTAAGATTGCTCACATATTAAGTTGATCATGAAATGAAGGTGTAAATAAGTTTCAAGGTAAAATATTTAAAGTCCATGTATGTGTTAAACTGATTCACCCCCCCCCCCCTTCAACAATTGGTATCAGAGCAGGTTCCTTTGGTATAAGCTTAATAGCTTGAAGGAGATCTAGTTGAGTCGTGGACTATCAAAATGTACATGTGTTAAGTACGATAAACTTTCCTGAATGGAGAGATAAGGTTAAAATAGGAATATTGGCTTATGAACCTGAAGTATGGAAGCTTGTATGTGATGGTTACTGCATAGACTCCCCCACAGTGAAAGAACAACAGAGGAATGCCAAGTCAAAATGTGTGATATATAGCAGTCTTCATAACAAGGACCTTGAGCTGATAATGGATTTAACCTCTGCAAAAGAAATCTGGGATAGATTGCACCTCATGCATGGAGTAAACACTAAGGACTGCACTGAAAATAAGGATAAGAGAATTAAGAAGAAGAAAAATTCATTTCAACAGGAAAATATTCAATCAAATGAAGTACCTGCTAGTGTGAATGGAGATAAGAACCATGAAGAAATTATAGTTGAAGAAAAAGCCAAGCTTGACACTGCTTTGACTGAAATAGAAAAATTGAAAAATGAAAACAAAGACCTGAAGACATTGGTGCAAATTTGTGATGAGAAAGAGTATGAAGATAAGAAAGAGATTGTTAGCCTGAAGACTCTACTTGAAGAAGCACGAAAATTAGAAGATACTCTGCTGCAACAAATGAGAGAGAAAAACCTGGAATGTGAAAAATTGGAAGAAGAAGTAGTGAGCCTGAGAAAGAAATTAGAAAAGGCCCAAAGAGACTTATTAATGAATACTCCTCAAATGAAAAGCTCTGAACAACTGGACCAAATTCTAAATGCTCAAAGGTCTCCTCTCATAAAGGCTGGGATAGGATATGAAGGAGAAACCAGTACGTCCAAGGCAGAAGATAACAAGAAAATCATTTTTGTAAAAGCTATAAAGAACAGTGAAACAGCTCAGCAAATTCCTACAGAAGCAGAAGCCAACAAGAACATGAGTTGCAGAGAAACAAATAGAATCAAGCAACAACATGAAAGAACAGAGAATGAGAAGATGAAACAATCAACTGCTAAAGGCTCATATGCTCCTAAGGATGAATTGAACAAATTCGGAAGATGTCAAAGGAGGTTCCTCCCTCCTATGAAAAATAGCACATGTTTCTCTTGTCATAAACCAAGACATAATGCAGCATACTGTAAGACAAATCCAATCCAATCCAACCAGCAAAGGATGTAGCAAAAGAGAGGAACCCCTCAAGCAAGCAAATGGACAAGACAATATTTCACCAAGTACACAAATCATTTCCATGGCTATTGTTATGCATGCAATAATTTTGGACACAAAATTGTTGATTGTAAAATGTATTCAAGAAGAGGAACAAAGTATTATACATCAGCTCAAATGTGCTTTGATAAAATAAAATGTTATGTATGCCTCAAGCTTGGCCACAAAGCAAAGGAATGTAAACTGCCTTATATATTAAAGAACTCTAGACAGATGATAGAAATAAAGCAAATCAAACAAAACTATGAATCTAAAAGAAGTGCAAACATTATGAAGAACCCCAATAAAGTATGGAAGGATAAGAGAAAGGGGGAGCCTATCATCTCAATAACATAATGAATCTAGCATAGTCTCAGGGGGAGCTGCTCTAGAAAACAAAACAAATATCCAAACAGTGACAAATATGAAGCAACATCCTAGGGGGAGAGCAGTTCATAAATAGACCCCATGAAAGCAATCTAAGAAGAGCTCCATGAAATGAGAATGGCTATGAGATCAGGAAGGAAAAATAAAAGTTCTATAACAAAGAATTATTGAGGAAGAAGATCATCTGAAGCTCACAATAGCCAATAGATTGATGGAAGGAGAGAAAGCAGCAAGCAGCCATGATGATAGAAGAAGACTTCAGCACATTAAAGTGATGATCACACTCTGCTTCATACTGTTATAATTAACAATGTATCACATTACGAAGGATGAGTAAGAAAAGTGCCTATCATTAGTTCATTACATCTTTCAAAAGGTCCACTTGGAGAAATGCAGTTAAGTGAGTAATAAATCTTTGAGTAATCAGCCCATGAAGATACATAGAAAATAAATTGAAGATGTCTTCCTGAAGATTCGAATGCTAGAACAGTTGAAAGTGTATATAAAGCAGCAATGATTTTGGAGCAGTCCAAGAAAAGGAAATACAGTGACATTCTTTTAAATCAGAATGACAGACTAAGAAAAAGGTTAATGATGACAAGATCAGATTCAGTATATTGATGACTGTGGGTGTGAACAGTGGAAAGCTCAATAGTATAAGTTATGAAGGGTGTCTTATATATGGGTTAATGTGCAAGCTAACGTGAAATCTCTGCATATTTTATTAAGGTAATATCATTTGGTACTTGGTACAAGCAGCATGCCTATCAACAGAATTTCAAGTGTTATCATGGAGTAGCAATAAGGTACAGGTCCTCAGGATCAAAGGTTATGGCAAGAGTACATCCAGCATAAAAGGGTCAATGAAAAGGCTAAAGGATCAGTATTTTGTTTACTCTTGAAACATGATATTGAGCATTGAAACAATATTTTTTTGGATGCCTTCCTGAAGTCAGTACATATACATATCAGGCCTCTTCTCTCAAGATCATTCATAACACCGTGTGAAATCTGTTTGCTATTAAAACATCTTGAATATATTTTTTTATAGAAATTTAAAGTATCAAAAGTATGAAGGACTAATTGGGTCAGTTGAAGCTCAAAACACTGTCTTTGAATCATCAAGAACATACTTCAGCAGAAAGAATTTGCTGACATCTCACCATTGAAAAGAGGTTGATCACTGACATACATACCCCCTTATGTCATAAAGAAAAGTGCTTGGTTGATAAGTGAGACTAACCAATACACTGAATGTATCTAGCCTCAAGGGTTTGTTTTGAAAACACATTGTACAAGAAGGAAAGTCAGTTGGCCTCTAATGTTGAAAGATATTGCCTATTCTTACAATAAGCTATAAGCTCTGGTTTGATTCAGTGTTCACAACAGCAACAAGGACCTTTCGGTCTTTAAGTGTATTATCCCTGTCAGCAGTCTAGCACAGATTACAAACAATAGGAAGTATAGGTGAACCACAGCAACAAAATATATATTGGCATCATAACAACTAAACAGATGTTGTCTACAGATGTGTATTGCAGAAGAAGACTTATCCCATCTACAATCTTTCTCAATAGAAATATATTGGCACACTACATCAGATATAGACTGAAGTATAGGTGAAGAAAGCCTGATATGTCACTTGGAGCATTCAAAATCTTTAAGTCTTGATCCAATAATGCATCTCTTATTATACAAGTCTGATTATATATAGCTGTCATCACTTACTCTCTATACAAGTGCAAAGAGTCTATGCTTTGGAATGATATCGACTTAATGTGTATATACAAGTTCAAATATTCTCAAAAGTGTTCTCTCAACAACTCTTATACACCAGTTTGGAGCAGCAAGGTACACAGTCAAAAGGAGAAGGCCTAAACACATCTCAGAGAGAAGAAATTCAAAGATAGAATTTACACTGAGAAATGTGCAACCCTTTGCCATTGATGTCAAAGGGGGAGGAAAAGCAGGTAATAGAATAAAGGGTCTTCTAAAATAAGCCAGCCAGAGAAAGACTTGGAGGAAGCATTGGATTATTGGTGGATGTGTTGCCATCAATGCCAAAGGGGGAGACTGTTGGAAATCTTGTCATTGATGGCAAAGGTAAACATAGGAGCAGCACCTAAACTATCCATAAGGAAAAAGAGACATAGAGGTAGTAGAGGCAGTAGATGAAACAGAGGAATTGAAGCAGAAGCAACAGAGGAATTAGAGACAGAGAAGTAGAGTTGAAAGGGCCTGAAGGAGTGTAATACAGAGGTTTATTTATGAATTAGGAGTTTAATACAGTTTCTAGATGAATTATTGAGAAATTATTCATTAATTGATTTTGTATGGCATAGACTTTGATTGAAGAGACAAATAAGTAGCAGAGGCAGCAAAGAATATTGCAAAGGAGATGGAAAAAGAGGAGCAAAAAGAAACTAAGGCAGGAGATATAGCAGAAAGGGAGAGACAAAGAAGTAGCAGAGGTAGCAAAGAAGCAAACAAAGGAAGCAAGGCAGATAAGGAATTGAGGCAGCAGACAAAGCAGAGACAATGTAATGAAGATGCGATGCGATGCGATAGGCTTGCGGTAAGATGCATGCGATCGCATATCGCAATCGGTGAAAGAAACAGAGAGGCAGAGTAATGAATATGCAATGCGGTCTGATGACATAAGGACATGGGTCCTATAGGGCAGAGATGAAGTGGTCGAAGAAACTAATAATGAGAAAAGGCACAGCGAAGAACAGAGGCCGAGGCAGCGAATATAGATGCAGAGGCGTTATCACAAGCAGAGGCAGAGCCATTTTTCAATTCCGAGAATCATTACCCCAGGCAGAAGGATACTCAAACAAATTCTGGGAATCATATAACCCAAAGAAGAAAAGTATATATATATACAAATCTCATTCCGGGAATCGTTACCCACGCAGGAGTATACATACAGCGCATTACATATATTGCGCCTTATGCAAAAAGGGTCAAAGCATAATATTAAATGATATGGAGCGCTTTATTATTAGAACCAAAGTACCTTATATGGTGGGACCCTTTCCCAATCGCATCAGAGAAAAACTGTGAAGTGGAATATGTAAACAACAGAAAGTTACGATTGCGTTTGAGCTCTGGACCCGATGGGTGTATGAATCATGATTCAAACGTATTTGAAGTCCGGCATAATCGCATCGGATCAGTCTAATCGCATCGGAGATTATAAGAATATTGGAACATGCAACAAAGAGTTGCGATTTCTATTGGAAGCCTGGAACCGATGGGCTTATAAACCATGATTAACAAATTTTTGAGTTACAGTTCCAATCGCATCGGAAAAATGCAGTGAACAGTGGTCAATCGCATCGGAAAGAAACAGACCGTCGGAACATATATTAAAAGACTTGCGATTGAAATTGAAGCCCGGACCCGATGGGCTTATAAACTATGATTAATAAGTATTTGAGTTCCAATCGCATCGGCAAAGAACAGTGAACAGTGATCAATCGCATCAGAGCAAGGCAGCTTGCGATTGCGATTAGCAAAGCCGGACGCGATAGTCATATAAACTCCGCCATATAAAACATGGTCGGGTCCACATATCAATCGCAATCGGAAATTTGTGAAGGCGCTGTTATATATATATATATATATATATATATAGATATATAGATATAGATATAGATATAGATATAGATATAGATATAGATATAGATATATATATATAGATATAGATATAGATATAGATATAGATATAGATATAGATATAGATATATATATATATATATATATATATATATATATATAAAGTTGCTGCGATTGTATTGAAAAGTGTCGTGTGGTTTGTGGACCCACGGGCCTTGGCTTAAGGTGGAGGGCGATTGGTAATATAAAACGAATGTTGCGATTGTATTGAAAAGTGCCACGAGGTTTGTGGACCCACGGGCCTCGGCTTAAGGTGGAGGGCGATTATTAATATAAAACAATTGTAATGTATGTATGTTCCGCTTGCGGAACTCGCCACATCAACAAGACACTTGCTGTGTGTAAAGGGCTGGAATTTGCCCAGACTTAACGCCAGCTGTTACATATTTATATAAAATGCTCTGATATAAAAGGCACAGTTACACGTATGCAACAGTTACACCACAGCAGAGGAAAGAAGAGAAAAAAAAGCTGAAAAGAGACAAAACACAGTCACAGAAAAGACAGACACAGTCAAAGAAAAGACAAATGCGCAGCGCTCCAAAAGGCTGTATGAGTGAGCTGGAGTTCTCATTTGTAATTTGAATGTAAATGTTTTAATTGATTTATGTTGTTGTGATGCATTGGCAAGTCTCTGAAAGAGAACAAATTCCATTTGTAATGTTAAATTGATACCTACAGTCATATTTTCTGAATGAGCGAAAAAAAGAGATGAGAAGGCAGAAGGCAAAGAGACATGGCTATCCATTTCGAATTCCCAGTAGAATACAAACAACCATGAAGCTTTTTTGTATAAAATAGGATAATATCCAAGAGGAGAAGGTTGACAAAAATAGAGTGAGAGAAAAAGAGAGTGTGCAGCAGAATTGAAGAAAGTTGAAGAAAATAAGAAAGCTGCAAGAGGTTGGAGAGAGAGAGGTTAGAGAATGCGGAATTGAGGCAGAAAAGATAAGAAGAAGGAGGAGCAGACCGAGATGCAGAGAAGTTAGAGAATGCAGAAATAAAGCAGTGAAGCGGAGAAGAAGGAGCGGAGCAGAGAAGAAGATGGAGCTGATATAGAATCCAAGAAGATGCAGAAATGATATAAGGCAGATATGAATACTGATGCACAGCAGTGAAGATGATACAGAACAGAGCTGATATCCAAGGTAAATCAGCAAGTGTTTTCCGTTTGAAAGAGTAAGGAGTGGAGCTTCCCTTCACCAAGTTAGAAGCCAAGAGAAGATGTCGTGCTGTAGTCAAGGTAGAGCCTCCTCTGTGGTTGCAGTTCAGGGTGGTGTTAGATGGGAGTTGGTGCTTCCACATCAAGTTGTAGCTTGATAAAATGTCAGTTGTAGTTGACTGAGGTTGGAGCCTCCTGTAGGTTGGTGCCTGCAGAAAATTGATGGGAGTTGAAGCTTCCTTGCAAGTTGTAGCTTGCAGAATTGAGGTTGGAGCCTCCTGTAGGTTGGTGCCAACATAAAATCAGTGGTGAGAGGGAGTTGGAGCTTGCCTTTGCATCACAACAATAATAAGATGTGGTTTTCTCCCTTTATGGGTTTCCACTTATATCTGGTGTCTCTGTGCATGATGTCTATGTGTTGATGTGGTTTATCTAATCTGCTTAATACTTCTGCTCACATATTAAGACTATTTTTACATTAACAAATCTGCTTGATACTTGCTGCTCACAAATTAAGATTGCTCACATATTAAGTTGATCATGAAATGAAGGTGTAAATAAGTTTTAAGGGAAAATATTTAAATTCCATGTATGTGTTAAACTAATTCACCCCCCCCCCCACTCAGTTTAACTAAGGGTTAAACACTTTAGCCAATTGATAAATCTCAAACAAAAGAGTTCGATGGTGGAGCACATTGAGGACTTACAAAAATTGAATATAAGAGTATATATTCCAAAGGAACATAGGATTGGTTTCTTCATAGGGACTTTAAAGGATAACATCCAACATGAGGTTCACCTTTGGAAACCTGATTCATTAGAGAAGGCATTCAGGTTGGAAAGAAAAATTATGGCGACAAGGAAACCTACCACTCACAACCATAAAGATGGAAGTGTTGCTACTCCCAGAATTCCAACCTACAAGGTTGACACCACAACAATTGGAAGAAAAAAGAGAAAAAGGGCTTTGTTACAATTTTGATTGCAAATACACTAACATAGATTGTGAAGAGGAGGAAGAAAAGGAACAAGAAACTTCAAAAGAAGAGGATATACACCTGGAACTAACCCTAGAGGAAGAAGAAATGAATTCGAACATATCCTGTAATGCATTGGAAGGAATTACCACTCCTCAAACTCTCAATATAGAAGGACATATCAAGAAGAAAAAAGTAATAGTGTTGATTGATTCGGGTAGTACTCATAATTTCATTCATTGTAAGGTAGCCAAGTAATTGAATTACTTTTTATACCCAACACTAGAGTGTAAAGTGATGGTTGCAAATGGAGAAACTATAAATTGCTCTAGAAAGTGTCATAATATCAAACTAACCATGGGAGAATATGTATTGAATAGTACAATGCTCTCTATCCCAATGGGTGGTGTTGATGTTGTACTACGATTACAATGGTTACAATCTTTGGGGATGATAGCTTTTAATTTTCAAGAAATTTTCTTGAATTTTTTTTTCGGAAGGAAAGGAAGTTGAATTACGGGGTATAATAGGGAAGTCAGGAAAGAGAATCAACTCTAATTTCATGAAAAATCTTCTGAAGAAATAACAACAAGGTGTAATTACACAATTATGCTCACTACAGGTTAAAACATCAAAATCATCTATTTATATATATATACACTGGTGGTATATATCAAAGGCCCCATTCAATATATGTATATTATATTATGGTGAGTTAGAAATTTACTTTGATAATCGTATTATAAACTTAAGCTTAGATATTTTCCAATATTAACTGGTATGTATACTATTGCAATACATGTGGGTCATGAATATGTAGCTATCATATGGATTCCCTGTATGCATGCTAGTATCCACATTCTATTTGTAATTGTAGGTGGGTCATTACATACATCCCTCCTTCTGAAAAATTCGTACCGAATTTAGGGTTTATCAATAATTATTTAGTGATTAGCTAATCACTTAAGAATTGTATTTCAAAATTGAATTCTCGTTTAACATGAGGGAACTTTAAAATTTGTGTTTTGAACATTTTAAAATTTTACAACTATAATAGTCATGTCCTGCCCCAGTCGGGTTCCCAAGCTATTCTATAATCATCTTATCATATTTTATCTCTTCTACTCCCATCCTATCCATCCTCTACTGGAGTATTCCATGGCGTCAACTATACTGACCTAACCTTTCATAGACCCTAAGGATGACAACGTTGACTATATAAAACTGATTTCCTAGTAGGCATCTAATGATCATCATCACATGTTTAGGGGAGTGTGACTCGCACTACCTCCCATAACATGCCTCTAAGGATGACAGGTTAATGTCTCGGTAGTTGAATCCCTGTAAATATAAAAGTGCATCGTCAACTTAATCCCTCCTAAATATCGAATCATAAAATGAGATTTTCCTTTTGAAAAATTTATGAATCATAAGGTTTGGAGATTGGAATTTATTTTTATGCATGAATCTAATTTTTTCACAAAACTCCGGTCTTTAAATATTTGTTTGGTAACCAAGTAATTGATATAAGAAGTCAACTCATTATTTCTTCATTATAGTTTTCGTCGTCTGGAGCACCAGTGGAATGTGCATTATAATTTTAGGGGTTGCAGGGGGTTACTTGAACCCATGGTAGTAATGGCAGGTTTTTGTGTATGAAGTCGAACCTGAGATGTTGTAGCTCCAAATTCTCTCTCGTTACTAAAATTACCAAATACTCCCTGCCAAACTAGGAACAACCTCAGTACCCAACTCCAAAATACTTCAAATTTGCAGCACTCTGGTCCCCGTGCCCAAAATCTTCAAGAAAAACCAAGGCTCAATTTCCTTCTATACAGTGACTCTCTTTGAAATTCCTACTGTGCTATAAAATTTCTTCAAAGGTCAAGAACCCCTCAGAACTAAGGAAAAATATTCCTTCAACTACAGAGAGAATGTTATTACCTTCCTTCAAGTCCAGAGAGAATACTAACAACAGTTGTTGACATTCTCACGACCCCCTCCCTTCCTCTCTTAAATAGCAGAGGTTCCTTCACCTCTACGCATTCATTCACCATATTATAAAAGGATATTAATTTCTATCAAACAATGATTGCCTTGTCATGTTTCTTGCATTCAATTGAATTGGATAACATTATAACATAAGGTGAAATCACTTTTTTTTTAAAAAAATTTAGACGATTGGTGTTTTGATTTGATAAAATAGTATATAATCATAAAGTATTACAATAATTTAAATAATATTTATTTTGACAATGTAAAATTTTCTCATTCATAGAAAATTGTTCAAGAAAACTCTTCTAGAAAATCACATTATAATTTAGAGAATCAACACTTTTCGAACTACTAATTGTAGTTCATCATTAGGAAGTCTGTAAAACATATAAGATTTAATAATAAAATTTTGGATTTAACTTATGAAATCATTTAAAATATATTTTGGGTTATAATTGTATTTGTGTATTGTAGTATAGTTATATATACAGGGTTGTAAACCCATGGATAAACTAAGTATATTCACTATATCTCTTAATATATATTCATTCTATTTACGAGAGTTAGGTATTTAATTAGCACCTTCAATAATTAATTCATTTATATTATTTTTAGACATTCTTCATGAGTAATTAATATATATACTAGCGCAATGTATGTGGTCCATGCATGTGTAGATATCATATGCATGCCTCGCATGCATGCTAATATTGCCATGCTACTCATGATTCGAGATGGGTTATTACATACACCCCTCCTTCATAAAAAAATGACATAAAGTTAAGGGTTTATATAGTGTATAGATAATTAATATATGGTATTTAAGTATTGTGTTCTCTAATTGAATTTTCATTTATAATTGTGAGGACACTTAAATTTTTTATTTTGAACTTTTATTGGTTACAATTTTAATAGTCAAGCCATGCAGTCATCATCACATGTCTATAGGAGCGTGACTCGCACAATCATCCCATGAGTGCAGGTTTTGGAGGATAAATAGTGGGTAATACCTTCACCCCTCCTAGTGGGACCAGGGTCAACACCCTATCATGAAATCTCATTGAGCCTCAATTTTTCTTGGAGCTTTTGTCATCACATGGTCATTTTGGTAACGATGCTATCTGTAATGTAAACACTTGTACATACAGTACAACATATATGCATCAATATATTAAAAAAAATTCTAAAAGAAACTTATTATTATTTGGCGTCAACTGAGAGATTTGAACTTTCGTGGGGAAACCCATTTACTTATTTGGCTAAGCCTGAGAGATGTCATGATAACGTAGAGCAGTAATATTGTCCACCCATCCTCTACAAATCCACGTAGACCTGAAATAAATATATTCAGTAACGAAAATGGAGTTGGAAATCCCATTACGTCACCATCTTATCACGATGTTAAGTCATTCCACAGTCTTCATTGATTTATTGGTTGGCAGAAATGGTCTTAAACCAAAAGTCCTGAGTTCGATTAGTGGTATGATAAGAAGAGAAATGGAAGCATGACATAATTGTTGCCCACTTGCAGTGTGATATGTTCCATCGAATGCTTGTTATTACCTGCTAACTTGGAGACACGCAGGGCATTAGTCACAGGGTTCAGTGCCCTTTGTTTAAAGTCTCATTACATGTTTGATGCTTAAGTTCCCAGATTGTTTCATGGATGGCTAGAAAGGGTATATCATCACCGAAATCTTCGTACACATTCTAGAAAGATAGAATTTTCTAGAAGTATCACATTTTGCCTACAACATTTTAACATTCTAACATGTCTCCTCCACGACTTCACTTTATTGAATGGAAAGGTAGTGCAGTGGTAACATGGTGAAATTGAGCCTAGGATCTTTGGCTATGACCCAGTAGGTTAGGGATACATGGGTATGAATAAATTAACCCACTAACCATTAAATTTCCACATATGATATTCTAAAATAGGCTTTGATATGATATTCTAAAATAGACTTTGATATGATATCAGGATTAAAGTGCTTGACCAAGCTTGACCTGTCAAACCTTCATGATTGTAAGACCCTTTATAATTAAAATTTTAATGCCCTAAGGTCCTGAAGGTTCAAACCTTCTTTGATACCAATTTTTGAGGAACTTATTTCATAAAATTAACGAAACCGACGCAAATAATACATGCAGTGAAATTTTAGAACAAAATTTACCAATTTAATACACAGATACATACATGGCTTCCAAGTTTGAAGTTGATCTTGCGTTGGTGTAGTACCCAATTTTCTCCCATTACCAAAATACCAAAACCTCCCTGCCAAACTGGGCACAATCTTGGTGCCTAACTCCAAAATACTTCAAAATTGAAGCACTTTAGCCCCTGTGCCCAAAAGCTTCAATAACAATCAAGGCTTCACTCTTTGTCCGTGGCTATCTGTTATAAATTCCTTCTCTATCTCTCTGAAAACTAGTCCCCTTGACTCCCTTATATACTCAATTATGTCATCTCCATCCCTCCACCGCCTATGCATATAGTCTTCTCGACCCTTCTCATTACTTGCCACCTGCAATGTCTATTATAATTTTATGTCTGTATGTCAGCCTCCTGTTGACAATGCAACTTTATAGGTTGTTTGATTACATTTTATATAATAAAAATGATATATAATTCACTTTTGTACCTTATTTACTTTTATTTATTTAATATAACATTTTTATGACTATGTTAATTTTTAATTAATTTAAATTGTTTTATTTCTAGATTTAATAAATCATTTTATTTTAACATCTAATTATATTATTTTATTTACTTTAATTCAATTATAAATCAATTAAAATTTTTTAATTTTTTTTGTTATATATATAGATATATACTGGTGGTATATATCAAAGGCCCCATTCGATATATATATTATATTTATGGTGAGTTAGAAATTTACTTCAATAATCGATTTATTAACTTAAGCTTAGATATTTTCCAATATTAGTCGATATGCATACTATTACAATACATGCATATCATGCATATGTAGCTATCATATGGATGCCTCGTATGCATACTAATATTCACATTTTTTTTGTAATTGTATGTGGTTCATTACAATGAGTGACAAAGACAAGGGTTACCGGAAGTATGAAAGAAATAAGAATTGAAGGGAGGCCTAAACCAAGGATACCAACATAGAGAGAGAAGAAACAGAGTTTGGGGGGGGGGGGGGGGGGTGGTGGGGGTTGGGTAAAGAGAGATCCTTGAGAAGAACAAGAGTACAAATAGTTTCCAACACACCACAGGCCATGAATCCAAAAAATAGCAAAGAAATGAACACCAACCTGGACTAAAACCAATAAATTCAAGACCAAAAAAGCTGAGAATAGAGATAGGAGTCTCAGAAAGTACACCAATGTAAGTTTACCACAATGTCCAAGTCTTCGAAATTTGCATGATTAAAGACGGTGAAGTGGTCACTACAATATAAACAACTAGTTTTAAGTAAAACCGCAACATCCAATATGAAAACTCGTCAACCCAAAAAACATTTCCCATTAGATCACCATCACACTCTCTCTTCTAGAACCCAGTTGTCCAGAAGCCATAAACCTTTCCAGGGCATAAATAGAACCAAAGAACCGTGGCACCACTATTTGAGACAAACATACATGATTATGGAAAAAACAGAAATGAAGTCCAAGAGATAACGAGTAATTCGCCATGCACATGTCTCTCGACGTCATAAGAACCTAGAATAAATCTCACCTACAGTAGGGGACGGACCAAATTACACCATAAAACAAGAGGGAAAGCTCTGTAATTAGATTTGAGGTTTGAGTGAATACTTTCCATGTTCATAACTAATGGAGGGAATATTTGCATGCCTGTGCATGTGGGGAGCTAGCCACACCACCCCCCTCTTAAATTTTTTGTGAGGTAGTGGGATGGCAGGATCGCCCCCAAAACTCCTACATAGTCATGTTAACCACCTTGATTGGGGGTTGCATGATTCCATTTTATCTATAGGTTTCAATGCTTTTTTATGGTAGTAAAGCCACTCTACTTGAGTCCTTTTGAAAGCCTAAATCTACTACCACAAAACAATCGAATAAAATTTATAATTTTTGTAGTAATTTTCGGGTGCTAAGGAGGATGATCACATGTTGCAGGTTTTTGTATGGTTTTTTTCTTTTTGTCCAGATGATCACATCCTACAAGTTGGCATTGCGTCATGAAAAAATGGGAACTGAATAACGTGATTTTTTTCCAATATTATGATTAGAGTTTCTGTTGTGATTAGGTTGTAGTAGCGCGTAATGAGAATTATATGAGGATGAAAAGAGTCTTGATAATAGGTGAAAAATATTGTGTAGAAAGAGTATGGATAGATAGAACTGATAAAATCAATAGTCGTGGACATATAGATATAGTATGAGTGATATTGGGGCACACAAATAGATGGAAAAAACTCACAAAGAGGGTCGAAGGCAGAGTAAACAATGGAAGTAGGCATGATTTCCCCAAATTTAAAATTAGCTATAGATTTTTGATAAAGCATCTGAACCAATATTTCTACCTTGAATAAAAAAAATTACACGTCTATCTACATATTTTTAGAAATTTGAATCGATAAGATGGTTGAGGATTACACAAACAATTGACTTGAAGGACATTAAATCTAGTTTGTTCCACTAGAGTCACATTATTGCTTCGACCTCACTCCAAGGTGGTCATCATAGGCCAAAATCAACACATTAGAATAAGATACCATGGCCTTTTTGGGTGATTTTCTATGGGGTTTCTCGTGCAACCAAAATTATAAGGTGGAAATGTCGCATGAGTTGACTTCAGAACCTATGGCATTTAAATCGATATGCCATTAATCTGAATTGAAGATAAAGTCAAGAAAGTATGGGTTGGAGGATTTGAAGGATTTGGACTTGTACTCCCTGATATTATACATGGATCACCAAGTACACCCACCTCATGGGATTTTATCACCTTCATTAGTCACCTCTGATGAAGTGCCCATAGACCTATTACTAGGAAAGATAAGCTCTCCGACCCTCGATTGGATAGATGTAGAGAAAGGTTTAGAAGCCTCAAATTTTATTAGAAGTATATTTTTTGTGACCCAATGAAAAAATATCTCCCTTGTGCCCTTTTGGCCTCATACCAAAAAAAATTGTGTGTGAAGAGGAAAGTGCAGTTGGTAAATTTGGTGATAGGGGATAAAGTAAAACTCCATGAAATCATGGATATATAGGATTTGACCATTTTGGGTCGCTTCTCGAGCAAACAAATAAATGATGAAACCCATAAAACTTTGATGAACAATAATTTTGCAGGATTATTAGGTTACTCTTTGCACATGATGGTCTTGGTAAAAGGTTGGTTGGTCTATATTCCTTATTTAGGGGATGATGTAAATAAAATTATCAAATATAATTGTACTTAGAGCTGACAAGTTCTCTTTTTGAAGAAGTGGCACCTGGAATTTGATGCTAATAAGACACAAATCGATTTCCTCCAAGCCTCTCACTAATACTATGTTTTGATGAAGTTTTCAAGGGAATTGGAAATGCCTTGGGTTTATTGTATGATATAGACAATTCTTATAGGGATTTAGGTTATATGGGCATGGCCAGAATTCTAGTTGGTATGGATCTTCATTTAGTCAATTTAATGTTATTAAATTTCAAGCATAAATCATCGACCAGAGTCAGTAAACAGATGAAGTGCAAGTGCACCATATGTGCTAGAAGTATTTGTCGTTTAAAGTGACATTTGAATTTTTAGGGTTTTTGATATAACTTTTAAACCTATGGATAAGTGTTAAATTCCTATGGATTAGTAATGTTGTTAAAGAAATTCTACCATCTAAGTTAAATTTCATTTCTATGATTACTTTCCATTGAATTGAGTTTTAAAAATAGTTTGTTAGGTGACTCTTTTCAAAAGAAATAATCAATTTTATTTTTATCAAGTTGATTTTAGAATTTTATGTTGCAACAATAATAAACTAATTCTGAATTACAAAATCACGGAATATGATACAGTTCTGATCTTATGAAAACACAAAAGTCTAAATATTATGGAGACAAAATTAAACTAAATTCTATTGCAAATTCTAGTCTAAAATAGAAATGAAAAAGAATTGAACTAAACTACATAAACCATAACAGAATGAATTCAAGTAATTTTTCTATAGAATAACACAACCAAAACTTTGAACTATTGAAACTGATATTTGAAAATAAAGCAAGAATCAAAAGCATTTACCGAATTACAAAATATCAATGCGGATGAGATGCATAAAAATTGAAAATAAAATGACTTGGTCTGCTTGCAGGGGCCCTCCGCAATGCAGTAGGTTATTAACACTATCAACGCATTAAATTGCATGAACAGGAACTTGAAATTAACATAAAAATATTCAAACAAAATGTCCAAGAAATGAAAGTTTGGTGCGCCCCGATTATACAGAGTTCTTATGTTTTTATAGAATGCGTTCAACCATATGTGAATTCTAACCTATGTACCTTCTATTGGATTCCTTATACAACTTAAAATAAAAAATGAAATATCGCTTATGTATCGATTTTCTATTGAAAAAGAAAATCGACACAGTCATATTATTTCTAGACTCTATTCCTGGATGCTACAATGTGTTGACTGCTATCTTTGATTGAAGGAATGCATGATCTTCTTGATGAATAGGCTCAGGTAAGTAGGAGTAAATCCATGAGGGTATCATCCTCTATCCATCCATGTACTCCTTTGCTGATTTGATGCACCAAAACCCTACTAACAATGAAGGCAACTGCAGATATGTGGAGTGGCTGCAGAATTGTATCAATCTTGTAGCTAGATGTAATATTTAATGAAACAATAATTTATATTAATAAATATGAAGAATAGGACACACATATACTTTACCTTTCCAAAATCATGTGTTTTTTGCCTTATGAGGTTGACACTAACAGGAAAAGAAGGAAAATATGATGCAAAAATGGTGTCAAAACAAAACAATGTCGGGACTCTACATTCCCCCATACTGAAGGCTTTCTATGTCCTCATACAACCACAAAATTTTGTCATTTCTATTTAGTCACCGCATATCCTTTATTAATTCTTCCATCACATCCAATTTAATCCTTTTCACCCTTTTCCTATTACTTCCATCCCTTGTTTCTTCATGAGGATTTTGTATTTCAGGTTAATGATTTTCCCCTTCCTGGATTTGTTTGCTTCCTTTAATTTCTTGTTCTTTTTGTACCACAAACTCAAATGTAAGAGGAGGTTATCACTCTTGGAAATTTGAACTTCATTATGAGCTTTAAAATATTGGTTTTCACCTTTAATATGTAATATTTCTAAATTAGCATGCATCTAATTGGAATATTAAAATCTAATTTTTCCTTCTTGTTTGATGAATAAGTGGGTAGGGAGACCCATAAATATCTTTATTAGGAATAAAACCACTTCTCATGTGAAAGTGGACCATATTTTCAGCTTAATAAATCACCCTAAGGTGTGAATAGGGGCTAGAGCATGTGGACTGGGTCAACTTTGACCAAATCAACAACATTGTCATGGAGGAGTGGCATTCAATGAGGGACAACGCAATTTTAGATGGAGACACATTCAATGGAAGTAGTGTCATTAATGGATGGGGCTGAGGGTTTGGAAGCTCATTTCTTATAAAAGGAAGAGGATGGCAACCATATTATTCATGTTATGATATGTTATATTTTTTATTATATGGTTTGTTTAGACATATAAGCTTTCTTCAGCTATTTAGCTAATATTACAGTGTTGTTTAGCACCGGGTGTTCCTGATCGGGAATCCCACCTCTATCCTTGAGAGGCCTCTTGGAAGATCTTTTCACTACATTTCCACATTCACGTTTCATACCAAGCTTCAATCTTGTGGTACAACACAGTTTCTATTGAGAGATGTGCTGAGTTGCAGGGTGCAGTAGTGGAAGATCTTGTTGGGTGTTTTATGAGCTAGTTTTGCAGTAGAAGAAGGTTTCATTCCATTGGGAGGCCAGTAAAGGAGCCCCTTGGAATTATTTGACATCTTTGGCATTAGGCCAGGTTGATTTTATCCCCTACATCACAGTTCCAGTCCATATTTTTGTTATTTTGGTGAGTTTTTGCAGGGGAAATTTTAGTCCTCCATTTGGAGTGTTTGCTTTCCATTGAAGGGATCAACCCTTTATTGAGAGAGTCTTTTGGAGGAGTTATTTCATATCTACATCAGATTCAGCCACCTCCTTCTATGTGCCTTAGTTGTAGTTCATCTTCATCGCTAGGGCTTTAGATCCACCATTTATAGTTTGTGTATTTCGGAAAACCCTTCCTAGGTTGTCTTCGAAAAGTGTATGGGAGCATAGATCTCCATTTTTGGCCTTGTATGAGCATGATCTCTTTAGATCCATTTGTTTATATGTTCTAGCTGCAATATTAGTCACTAAAATTTTATTTTACTTGCTTCAGTATTTTTTGTAGTAGTGTATTACATGTTTTGGGTGCATTTTTGCATTGGAGGCTTCTTTTGCCTATCTTGAGGGGCTTGATCCCCAAGATCTTGTACTTACTTATTGTTGTTATACATAATAACATGGATCTATCATTTGGCTTGAATGTAATGTATTGATACTTGTTTCTATTTTTATATTCATGTACTATATTCCTACTTTTCCCATTTGGGAATATTACAGTGGTATCAGAGCATAATCTTGGCTCAACTTGTGAAGACATTGCATCAATGTTATCAGAAGAAGAAGAAGATTCTCAAAGAAAAGAGAATAATTACAGAAGAGAAAAAGGTAAGTCTCCATTATTTAGATTAATGGAGGGAAAGAAGTTTTGAAAACTTCTTCTCCAAACTATGCATGAGCTTAAGAGAGAAATCAAGGGAATGAGGAGGGAAAGACATGAAGATCCCTCAAGAAGATTTGCACATGAAGAAAGCTCCAGTTCTTCATATTATGTGTGTGAGCATTCAGCAACACAATCAGATCTACAATGCTCTACCATGCCTATGTTCATAGCAAGAGAGATGGAGGAATGATATGTACCAAAGGAGGAGACTCTTGGTGACTATCTTCAAGAGTATGAATCTCAATCACAGAGGTTTAGAGATCAAAGAAAATTCCAAGTGTTTTGCAAGATAAAGGAGAATAGAATACCTAACATTCACAATAGAATAAAGAGGTGCAAGCAGCATGATTTGGGTAGATTATTTCTATCTACTTTTGATGGGTCACATAAATGTACAGTTAGGGCTTGGGTGAAGGAGCTAGACATCTATTTGCAGCAACACCAAGTTTCAGAAGATGAAGCCATTAGAGTAACAATGTTGTATCTTGAAGGTAAGGCTTATGCCTGGTGGTTTTATAAAAATTCTTCCATGAATCATGTAAATTTATCTACTGATGCAAAGTTCACTAGGAGGTTAGTGAAAATATTTGATGCAAAACATTCTGAAACATCCTTGGTTGAGCTAGCCAAGCCTAAACAAAAAAAACCTTTGCATGAGTTGAAAGGATCTATAAACCCAACTCCATTTCAGAATACTATTAAGGGGGTTAAAAACTTGCAGAATACCTTGCTAGAGGCAAGATCCCACTTCAGAAAGAGTTCTCTTCTCAAAAGGAAGAGACAGAGATCTCTTTTTCAAAAGAGGATCAAAACAAAGAGCCTTTTAATGATGATGAGGTAACCTCCATTCATGATGAAGGGAAAGAGAAGGCTAGAGGTAACAGCACTGTCACATCAGGAGTAGATCTAGTACCTCATGGAGAGGTAGATGGAGCAATTGCTCCAATGAGAGGAGTTCTTGTATCATTGCAAGAAGTTCCAAAGGATCTCATATGTGGAGATCAAGGCACAATCCATGAACAACATGTGCCATTATTTATAGATTGTGAGACCTTGCAAAAGAAAGGAGAAGGTAGGGAGGATGGCCAACATCATATGATTAGGAGCACACACCCCTATCTATTTCAAAAGTTTGATTCACAGAAGAGGAAGACTGATTTGTGCAGTGAGGGAAAGGACAAAGTTGTCCATTCATATATGCAGTCTACTCTTGATATTGATGTCTCATTGCATGGAGGCATTCCACCTGGGAGACCACCAGATCAGGAGATGATGAGGGATTCTTCACATTTGGTTGCACCACTCATTGATCCCAGAGGGGTGAGGACTTGACACAGTGCTGAGAGTCTTGGGTAGACTCAAGGAGGAGGGAGACATTCTCCCAACATCATCATTACCCACTCTCACTTTAGATATTGCGCTGAGAAAGGAGCAGCAAGGGAAACATTGCAACATTCCAATGTGTGACTTTGGCATAGGAGATGTCAAAGAATAAAGCAGCAACATGATAGAAGCTTCACATGATAGATCAGCAACACTGTCACTATTGAGTATTGACCCTTATTGGAGATCCCAGCTATTAGTGGAATACTCTAAGGATATCTTTTCATGCAGAGTTCTTGATGACCAACTATCTGATGTGAGATATACAGTGGTAGATGGGGTCATCTATTTTCAGAGTAGAGTCTTCTTGACTAGAGCCTCTAAGCTCAAGGAGAAGCTACTATATGTAGCATATGAAGGGTTTCTCTCCAAACCCACTGGTTTTATAAGAGCATACTGTACTATATTCCTGGAGGGATTCATTTGGGAAGGCTTCAAAGAGGATATGCACCATCATATGAGGATGCATGGATTATTTGGAGGATGAGGAGAGACATGACTCTTTGATAGAGTTATCACAACCACTTCCTTCCTCATTGGAAATAAGAGGAGGCCTATCTATGAGCCACCTTACTAGCTTGAACCAAGTACATGGTAAAGATTGTATTTCTGTACATCATGATTCATTTACTATGTATTTTTATTTCCCTATCATACATGTGCAAGGCATTTCTCCGAGGGGGGGACTTTTCATTCTAGACTTCATGGTCTACTTGAGGCCATAAGCAGCATTGATGATGGCCACTCCCTAGGGGATCTTGGGGAAATGATATCTTATGCAGGGTATGCTCAATTTGCACCATACACCATACACCTTCTCCAAACTTGTGAAGAGATTGGGGCAGCAAACAAGTGGCTGGGAAACCACTCACCATGCCATATTCTAATGCAATTAGGAGTAAAACTACGCTGGTTGCACTTAAGGGACCATTTTCCTTCTCCATTACTACACATAGCATCTAGCATGAATTTGATTATGATCCCATATGTTGATGATATTCTTATTCTTATTAGGGACATAATTGGAGGGATGACACAATGGTTGGATGTGTCCATTGTTAATGAAACTTCCCACATTTCTTCATGCTTCAAGGGGAGCATGGGACATTGTATGGCTGCTACATTATATCACTTGTTTCCTTATAAATGGAGCCATATGATTGACTTATGTCTTTGGGAGGAGCCTCTCACATGGGAGGAGTTTTTCTATGAATTACCATTCTAGAGGGTGATTCATTTTATATGTATGATAGCTTGGAGGATGGAACTTCACATGGGGATGAAGGTTCCCTATATTTTGCAGATCTATCCTTGCAGTTGCTTGAGGACAAGAAAAATTTGGGAGGGGAGGATTGTAATATTCCTAAATTAGCATGCAGCTAATTGGAATATTAAAATATAATTTTTTCCTTCTTGTTTGATGAATAAGTGGGTAGGGAGACCCATAAATATCTTTATTAGGAATAAAACCACTTCTCATGTGAAATTGGATCATCTCTTCAGCTTAATAAAGCACCCTAAGGTGTGAACAGGGGCTAGAGCATGTGGACTAGGTCAACTTTGACCAAATCAACAGCGTTGTCATGGAAGAGTGGCATTCAATGAGGGACAACATAGTTTTAGATGGAGACACATTTCATGGATGTAGTGTCATTAATGGATGGGGCTTAGGGTTTGGAAGCTCATTTCTTATAAAAGGAAGAGGATGGCATCCATATTATTCATGTTATGATATGATATATTTTTTATTATGTGGTCTGTTTAGACATATAAACTTTCTTCAGTTGTTTAGCTAAGATTGCAGTGTTGTTTAGCACTGAGTGTTCCTGATCGGGAATCCCACCTCTATCATTGAGAGGCCTCTTAGAAGAGATTTTCCCTACATTTCCACATTTAGGTTTCAGACCAAGCTTTAGTCTTGTGGTACAATGCAGTTTCTGTTGAGAGATGTTTTGAGTTGCAGGGTGCAGCAGTGGAAGATCTTTTTGGGTGTTTTCTGAGCTATTTTTGCAGTGGAGGAAGGTTTCCTTCCATTGGGAGGCTAGTAAAGGATCCTCTTGGGCTTATTTGACATCTTTGGTATCAGGCCAAGTTGATTTTATCCCCTATAGTGCAGTTCCAATCCATATCTACTTAACTTTGGTGAGATGTTGCAGGGGCAAGTTCAATGCTCCATTTGGAGTGTTTTCTTTCCATTGAATGGATCAGCCCTTCATTGAGAGAGTCTTTCAGAATAGTTCTTTCAAATCTACATCAAATTCAACCACCTCCTTTTATGTGCTTTATTTTTAGTGCATCTTCATCCCTAGGGCTCTAGATCCACCATTTATATTTTGTGTATTTCTGGAAACCCTTCCTAGGTTGTCTTGGAAAAGTGTATGGGAGCATAGATCTCCATTTTTGGCCTTATATGATCATGATATCTTCAGATCCATTTATTTATATGTTCTAGCTATAGTATTAGTCACTAAAACTACACTATACTTGCTTCATTATTTTGTGTAGCAATGTATTACATGTTTTGGGTGCATTTTGGCATTGGAGGATTATTTTTCCTATCTCGAGGGGCTTGATCCCCAAGATCTTGTACTTACTTATTGATGTTATACTTAATACCATGGATCTATCACTTGGCTCACATGTAATGTATTGATACTTGTTGCTATTTTTATATTCATGCACTATATTCCTACTTTTCCCATTTGGCAATATTACATAATATACCTATTTAATGTATCCAGCTCGAATATTTCATTTATGAGGATATTGAGAACTGGAGGTTCTTGTGGTTCATTAAACTGGTCTTTCTCTTCACTTATATTTTGAACTAATTTATTGCTTGCTTCTCTTTTCTCCAGTGATTCTATGTAGTCATAAATCTCCTATTATGTTAGAGCAATACCTATGCTTTGTTCTGGACTTCAAGGCAATGAAATGTGGGTAGGTAGTGATTCTCTAGGAGAATTTTCCATGGTTTCATATGCCTCTAAATCAATGTTTTCTACATCTTTTGAGGACACTTATTGCATTGTATTAAGCGTGGTACTTCTTCTTAGTCTCGTGACAGGGGTTTTGGGGGTTTTAGGCTTCTCTTTTTGAGACAAAACTTATGTTTTGTTGTTATCTTTCTTTCTTCTAACATCCTTTGTATCCATTTTCTTTAAAATTTCTGCAATTGGAATGTCATCCTTTGACGAATCTTCTTGCTGTTGTGGCTTTTTTTCCAGTGGTGTTTATGTTTTTCTTTTCTTCTAAGTTCTGCTACTACTTGGTTGTTTATTTGTTTCCTCCTCAAAATTATTTCTAACTAAAAAGACTTCCCATGTATCCCCTATACTTTGAATATGGAATTCAACAAGTATTTTTACCAACCCATGATGGTACATTGTGTTTTCTATGAACAAAATTTTCTTTTGGACATTCCTTGACATCTTCTTAAGGCCATTTTATAAGAAATATGGAAGGTTCATTTCATGTTCCGATCAATAAAATTCATCAACAGTCTTATATGGTAGAAAAACACACAACCAAATCATCCTTCATAAGTAAAAAACTTCTAGATGTTTAAGATCAAATTCCTCCACTTAATTTTTAATGCAGAACAGGGAATGCCTTTCTTGAAGACAGTGATGTCCATGCTTGGTTTCTTCAAGAAAACCCTCTAGTCATCTCCTTTGATTACTCTGTTCTTGAACCACTTTTATCCTATATGTGGCAATCAGGCAGCTTCTGCAATCAAGGACTCTGTCACACTGAATTTGATGTCTCCTATCTATGCTTCTATGCCATCAAAAGCCCTTGCAAAAGCCTTGGTGGATTCTTTGTGAAAACCAGCAAATTTTTCCATAAATTCCAGCCATTGTGATTTATGTAGTAATTCTCTTGCCTTTGGATATCCTTCCAAAAATTTCTTTCCTGTTGGATTTGTTCGAACAATTACACCCATGATTGGAAAAAAAATTTGCCTACAGAAATTGTTTTGTTGACAGGGTAACGAACTTGGTAAGTTTTTATTTCGAAATGGTGGATGGTGATGGAAAAATGAGAGGGCAGGTAGGTATGAGATGGAGTTATAAGTGAGTGAACTATCCATTAGCCATCTTCTATTATGATTGAGGCGGCAATCAAATCAATGAATCGAGACTTCAAAATTGTGTTATAATGATGAAACGGGTATGGCAAATTATGATGGATTTGCTATAACACTGTCACCATTCATAATGATTTTGATGTGCTCGGTAATGTCATGTCCATATAATTCATATATTAATATATTGACCCCTATTGTTAAATTAAAGTACTACATACCATTGATTTATTATCTTGATAACATCTGATTGTCACTTTGCGGGTGTTCTATTTCATGAGGAGTCAATCACTTCTTCTGATCATCAAATGTTCCTGTCAATTAGTTGCAGAAACTGTCAAGGCTATAGAAAATTGTCAAAGCTACAGAACGTCATCAATTTTGTAGCTTACTTATTTTAAGAAAATGATGCTTAGAAAATGGGAAAATTTTCTAGAAAATAGAGGAAAAGAAAATTTAAGGTGCCAAAGAATTTAGGTTTTCACCTTGAATTTTCTATATAAAACATGCCAACAATTTATTAGTTTTCATGTTTATACAAAATTTTATTGATTCTTTTATTTATTTTTATTTATTCTTTATTTTTAATGTAAAAGAGAAAAATAAATTTTCAAGGTTGAGAAGAAAAATTCTTCTCAACCAACTTTAAAGCATAATTGTCTTGGAAAATATTGACAAATTCCTCTCTTGCCATTGGCCTATGATAGATCTTAAGTCGGTGTCCATTTACTAATATAGGAATTTTCTCTTCATCAATAGTCTTGATTATTACTGCTCTATTGTCAAAAACTTCTTCAATCTCATAAGGTCCAAGCTAGTGAGTTTGGAACTTCCGTTGGAAATTCTTCAATTTTGAGTCGAAGAGTAATTCCCAGTCTCCTAGATGAAATTTCTTTTCCTTGATGTATTTATCATGCCATATATCTCTTTGTTGCTGAACCAAACTAGTCTTCTGGATAACATCTTGTCTTATTTCATTAATCTCATTGAGTTGTCCCATCCTTTTCTTTTGTGCTTCTGACAAGTCAAGTCCCAGCTCGACTGATGCTTTATAAGTCTGGATCTGAAACTTTATTGGAAATAAGACTTGATTTCCATAAACAAGTTCATAGGGAGTATGTCCTGTAGTGCTTCTCCATGTATTTATGTAAGCCCATAAAGCTTCTGGAAGATTTTCTGCCCAATCCCTTCTATGAAAATGTACAATCTTGGTGAGAATGGCTTCAATCACTTTGTTTGTAGACTCAACCTGTCCATTTTCTTGGGGATGGTATGGAGTGGACTTTCGGTGCTTTATTTTATATTCTTCCACCATATTCTATACTACTCTAGCTGTAAACTATGTTCCTTGATCTGTAACAATTTCCCTTGGGACACCAAAATGAGTGAAGATATCCTAAAAAATAAATGAAACTTATACAAAATTTTCAGTAGCAAAAGAAATTGCTTTAGCTTCTACCCATTTAGTAACATAATCAGTACATACCAAAATATACTTCTTTTATTTAGAAGGTGGATTAACTGGACCAACAAAATCCAAGGCCCATTTCTCAAAGGGTTCAATGAGTACCTGAGGTTGCAGTGGAATTTCACTTGAGATAACAGGTTTCCTCATCCTTTGGAAATTGTCACATCCCTTAACATATTCTTTGGCATCCTTAAAAAGGGAAGGCCAACAATATCCTAAGAGAAGGATTTTATATGTAGTTCTTTTGTCAGAAAAGTGGCCTCCACATTGTTCATCATGGCATGCTTTAAATATCTTTGGTATCTCATCTTCTCATATACATATTCTGATGATGAGATCAGGTCATGTTTTGTATAATTCTTCATTGATCCATGAATAAGAAGCACTTGTTTGGATTTTTTTTCTTTTTTTCTCTGGGAAACAAATGAGATGATAATTTTCTTGTAGCCAAATAATTAGCAATATCTACATACCAAGGTGATTTAGTAGATATTGCAAAAAGATATTCATCTGGAAATTTATCCTCTATAGGCATATCATTATTATCATTTTGAATCCTAGATAAAAATTCAGCAATTGTATTTTGTTTTCCTAGTCGATCTAGAATGATGATGTTAAACTCTTGTAATATTAATAGCCACCTAGTTATCTTGCCATTAGTGATTGGTTTGTTCATTAAATATCTGATGGAAAAATGGTCTATGTGAATGAAATTTTCATAAACAGTGATGTAATGTCTGAATTTATTAATGGCATGCACTATAGCTAAAAACTCTTTTTCAATTACAGTCTAATTTAGCTCAGCTGGAGTTAAAATTTTACTGGTGTAATAAATGGCATAGGGAGCAAGATTTTTTTGTCCCAATACAACCCCTAAGGCTGTATCTGAAGCATCATTAGATATGTGGAAAGGAAAGCTCCAATTAGGTCCTTTAGAATAAGTGCTTCAGAGACTTTCTTTTTCAAAGTTTCAAAGGCATTTTGGCAATTAGAGTCCCAAATGAATTCACAATATTTGGTAAGTAATTTGAAGAGTGGAGATGCTATTTTTTTGAAGTTTTCCATAAATCTTCTATAATACCCAGTAAAACCAGGAAAACTCCTAACTCTAGTTGACAATTTGAAACTGACACTTTTGAAATAAATTCTACTTTATATGAGTCTACCTTTATCCCATTTCCTAAAATATGGTGACCTAAAAAAATTCCCTCATTAAACATCATAAACATTTTTCATGACTTAATGAAATATTTTATTACTTGCATCTTATTAGAACTTTTCCAAAATTTTCTAGTGCTTCTTCAAAAGAATTGCCATAAACCGTGAAATCATCCATATACACCTCCACATAGTCATGAATAAGATCAGATAAAATTCCGAGAACTGCCCTTTGGAATGTAGCTGGAGCATTCCATAATCCAAAAGGAAGTACCCGGTAAGCATAAGTTCCCCATGGACAGGTAAATGTGGTTTTGTCTTGATCTTCAGGTGCTACCTGAATTTGATTATACCCACTGAATCCGTACAAAAATGAAAAGTACTTTTTCCCTGCTAATGTGTCTAAGACTTGATCTATGAAAGGAAGTGGAAAGTGATATTTTAATGTTGCTTTATTCAATTCCCTGTAATTGATGCATACCCTCCATTTTCCATTTTTTTTAGGAACAATCACTAGCGGAGAAAACCATTGACTGCCTGATATTGGGTAGATAAAATTTAAATTCAATAGCTTATGTAGCTCTTCTTTAACAATTTCTTTTAAATTTGGGTTCATTCTTCTTTGAGGTTGTCAAACTGGTCTAGCACTTTCTTCAATATAGATATGATGCATACAATTTTTGGGATTAATTCCTTTCGTATCTGTATACTCCCATGGATAAGCAGAAGAGTGTTTCCGTAAGGTCTCTACCAATTGATTTTTTTGTAATTCTTCCATATTTTCATTAATATTCAATATTTTCCCTGGAAAAATTTCTATTGAAGAATTTCCAAATTTTTCCATAGAATGTAAAGACATTTGTCTAGATGATAAATATTCAATATTACATTGTTCTTGAAATGTTTTACTATTATCACAGTATAAGGATGATTCATTATTTTCTATTGAATTTAAAATTTGATCCTCCTCACTTGTTTGTGCAATAGTAAAAATGGGTTGTATATCATTATCATTCTATCCATTCCTCAATTTTATAATATTCCAAATTGGAAATAGCAGCAATACAAGACATAATAATGTAAAACACAGCAAATTTGAACATGTCATGAGAGGGATCAATGTGCAGCCATCATTTTATTCAGATATCAGCAACAATATACAGAAATATTACGAGGGACAAGCCACTCAAGAAATAAGAACAAGCCTCCAATGATAGGAATAATCATCACAAGAGTTGTTGCAATTGTATAGAATGTTAGAAAGCAGTGACAGCACTATCTATATCAGTGTAGTTGCTGCTATAAACATACATAAATTAAATATGGTTGGTAGAAACAAAGAAATTCCCAGAAAATAAGATGTGGGCTCTAATACATGATTTTTAGCCAACCTGGAAAAGATTGCTAGAAATACCAAGAAATATACAATGTGACAAATAACCCCGGGGTTGAGATGTCACTGCAAACTAGATCTGAATAAAATGAGGCTATGAAATATTTGAAATGATGATTTCCTCCTCCAATAGTATTTCTAAATAGAAGGTTGATCCCTCTACTTAGAAATAGACCCTCCTGATGAGCTCAATGAACCCTCCCAGCAATTGCCTCCAAAAATAATGAAAGTCAGAATTGTGATTGTGCTCCGAGGGATGGTAGATGGTTGTCTTGATGCCAAATATGTGAAAATATGCCCAGGATCCCTCCTTGCTGATCCTCCAATGTATAGGCTACCTCTCCACTTAAAAACAAGCCCATAAATAGATCTATGTGATCCTCCTTTGTTTCACCCTGCAACACAACCCAGCTCTAAAAAGAAACTGCATTGTAGCTGAAGGAGATAGCTTTCCAGAATGCCTAAATGAGGAAATTCAGCTCAAATAACCTCTCCTTCCCTGAGGATGAGGTAGAGATTCTCGATCAGGAACACCCTTGTGCTAAACAGCACAGTAACCCTGCTAAACAACAAAAGGAAGCAAAGTCTAAAGAGACCAATATCAATAATAATCTAAAACATGAATAACAATTGCTGCCATCCCCTCCATATATAGCATGTGAGCCTTCTCATTTTGGGTCCCATTCATACTTGCCACCAAGCTCATGCAAGTTTTCCTCCACTAAAATTACGTCGTCTCATCATAAAGGCCACTCCTCCATGACAATGTTGTTGACTTGGTCAAAGTTGACTAAATCAACATGATCCAATCCCTGTTCACACCCAAAGGTGCTTAATCCAGTTGCTTATTCTTCCTCCTTTCACATTAGGAGTGTTATTATTCCTCATAAAGAGGTTTATGGGCCTCCCTACCCACTTATTCACCTACCTAGTGATAAAACAAACTATAATATTCCATTTAGATGTAGGCTAAATTTTTGGAATATTACAGTCCTCCCCTCCAAAATGTTGCTTGTTCTCAAGAAACTATAAAGGTGGAGAAAAATTCCTCCCTTCCTATTCTTGTGGCCTCCTCATCAATAGTTCCCACTACAACTCAACATAATCTGCAATAAATCTACCCTCCAATGGTTCCTCCCAAGTATGCAAACTCAAATGGCTCACACCATGAAAAAGTGGAAGGTGTAAGTGGAAACCTACTTGCTGTCCCATGGCCTCTTCAAGGTATGAGTGATGAATAACATAGGGGATCTCATTCCCAATGAGAAACTCCCATACCCATGCTATCATCCAAATAAAATGAGTCATCCTAGGTAGCTCATCAAAGAAATCCTCAACCCCTGGTTTATGCAATGTATTGGGGCTGCATGTAGAGATTAGATTTTCCCATCCAAATTGTTTCTCCCTCCATTTATGGTAAGTATGGGGTTTTTTCTGATCTTGGGCTGAAATTTCATGGCCTCCAATAATGGCGCAAGTTTCCCCACCAAACAAATCATCCATGAAGTGCCTCCTCCAAGAAATCAAGTTTTCCAAATGGCTTCTCCCACATGAAGAAAAGAGATGTAGTGTGGCAATCATGGTTTTCCCATTGTTTCTCCTGAAACATACAACATGTAAATTAGGGAGAATCATACTCCCAATGGGCACCCCCAAATCTTGTGCCACTCTCCCAACAAACCTTCTCATAAACATAAAAACATTACCAACATATGGAAGCAAAAACCAATGAAAACAAGTTGCAATATGACAACTGGGAGGTGGATCATAGTTCCACATATGGAACCAGCGCAGTGCATCCCCTACCTGCCTCAAATAAAATAATAACAAGTTCTCTCCCAGCCACTTTTTTGCTGCCACAATCATCCTACAAGATAGGATCATGAAGGTAAAATGTTGTGTCAATGGTGCACACCAAGAATCATGTGGCTTCCCCCAAAAACCATCAATAGAATAGCCAATATTAATGCTACATTTGGCCTCAAGTACATCATAATATAATGTATAAGAAGGAATTAACCGCCTTAGTACAACATGCTTCTCATATAAAGGGAGTACAAGCCATAATGCAAGAATGTACCTTCCCTACTATGTACTTTGGTCATTGAGCTGAAATGGTTCATTTGAAAGTCCTCCGTCACTCTCAATGAGTAGGGAAATGGTTGTGCCAACCTCTCCATCACCATCTGAGCTATGAATCTCTCCATATGTTGATATATATCCTGTTGGATGCCCTCCCAAGTGAACTCCTCCATCAAATAATCAAATTCATCAAAGTGCATGGAAAGAAAGTCCACATGTGCTGCATGTAGTAGCTTCCTCTTGAGCTCAAAAACTCTAGTCAAGAAGACTCAGCCATAAAAATAGATGACCCCATCAACCACCATGTGTCTATCATCTCCCTCTGAGTCATCAAGAATCATGCAAGCACCAAGATCCTTGGAGTACTCTACCAAAAGTTTGACCTCCAGTATGGATCAATCCTCCTAAGAGACAATGTTGTAGATCTGAAATGTGAAGCTCCCCACACTTTTTTTCTTCTCCTTTGACATCCCACATGCCAAAGTCATCCTCCAAAGTGTTTCCATGCCCATCATGCAACTTATCATGCTCAATTAGAAGTGGTTTTCTTTGGAAGTTGGCCTCTCTTGAGAAGCTACCATCCAAAAATAATCTCCTAATCTTGGCCAATGTAAGCATGAGTGGCCTCCATCTACTCCAATGCATGGAGGATCCCTTCCTCAAATTAAGTACCCTCTATTTCTCCAAATCCATGGAACAGCTCCCTTGCACCATAGTGGTGCCTTCCTCCATCATTGCAGCAACTTTTGTCAGCACAGAATAGGTAGTAATAATGGGTAATGTTGAAAATGGGAGAATGTCTCCCTCCTCCTTGAGTCTACCCCAGACTCTTTGCACTGTACTAGACCCCTCCAAAGTATTCACCTCTCTGAAATCTAAAAGTGGTGAACCAAATGGAAATATGTCTCTCACCAACTCTAAATGTGGTGGCCTCCCAGGTGGAATGCCCCCATGTAGTGAGACATCAAAATCTGAAGTGGACTGTATATATGAGTGGACTGATTTGTCCCTCTCTTTACTGTGAAATACAGTATCCTTCTTTTGTGTAGAAACCTCCCAAAATAGATAAGGGTGAATGCTCATCATCCCTTGATGCTAATCTTTCCTTTCTTCTCCTTCCATTTGCCAAGATTCACAACCCACAATAACTGATGCATGTTGCCCCAGAATTATGTTTTGGTTCCCACATGTTGGATCATTTGGAACTCCTTGCAAAGACACAATGGCTCCTATAATGGAATAAATGGCTTCCTTCCCATCTTCATGTGGTCATGGATCTCCTCCTAATGGTACAACAATGTTATCTCTTCTCTGCTCATCCTCTTCATCAATATTTGAGAATGCCTCATCATCAATGAGAGACCCTGGATCTTGGTCTTCCCTTGAAGGAGGAACCTCCATACCTTCATCTATAGAAGAGGGTTCTTAAAGAAGTGGGGATCTTTCCCTTGGCAAGGAATCATACATGTTTTTATTCCATTCAACAGAAATATGGAATGGAGTTGGAAAAATAGATCTCTCCTACTCATGCAAAGGTTTTGAGTCTTTGGGTTCAACAAATGATGTTTCATAATGTTTAATATCAAATATTCTCACTAATTTCTTAGTGAAACCTGCATAAGTGTTTACATTTTCATGATAAACTGAAGCAGGACTACAAAACCACCAATCATGGGCCATACCTTTGAGGTGCAGTGCTACTACTCTAATGGCCTCCTTTTCTGAAACTTGGTGTAGCTGGAAATAGGAATCTATCTCCTCCACCCAAGATTTGGGTGTGCACTTTGTTGATCCATCAAAGTTAGATAGAAAGATTCTACCTCTCTTGCTTTTATTATGGTTGTTGGATCTTCTGTCTTCCTTGAGTTGGAAAAACCCTTGGAAGTCCAAGTTCTTTTTGAATCTCCATGATTGAGACTCATACTCCTGAAGATAGTCACTCAAGGTCTTCTCCTTTAGTGCATCTTCTTTCTCCATCCTTCTTGCAGTGAATGTGGGAAATAAATTGTGTTGTGGATATACATGTGTGGCTAAATGCTCACACCCATCATTTGAATGTCTAGGGCTTGCTCCACTTTCAAACCCTCTTGGAAATTTTCTACACTTCTCCCCTTTCATCTCCTTGAGATCTTCCTTGGTATTTTTCATAGTTTGGAAAAGAATCTAGGAGATCCTCTCTTCCTTCATTTCTCCAAATAACGGAGTCATGCATTTGTTTCTTCTATACAAATTCTCTTTTCTGTGAGAAGATTCTCCTCCTAATGGCATAATGTCTTGAATGCACAGGCTGAGCCAAGGTTATGCTCTAACGCAGTTCAAAATTGTGACTGCACTGTGAGGGATGGTAGATGGTTGGCCTAATGCCAAAGATGTGAAAATATGCCCAGGAGCCCTCCTTTCTGGTCCTCCAATGGATAGGCTACCTCTCCACTGAAAAATAAGCCCAGAAATAGCTTTATGTGATCCTCCTTTACTGCACCCTAAAACACAACCCAGCTCTAAACAGAAACTATGCTATAGCTAAATGAGGTAGCTTACCAGAATATCGGAATGAGGAAATGCAACTCAAAAAACCCCTCCTTCCCTGAGGATGAGGTAGGGATTCCAGATCAGGAACACCCTTGTACTAAACAGCATAGCAACCCTGCTAAACAGCAAAAGGAAGCAAAGTCTAAATAGACCAATATCAATAATAATATAAAACATGAATAACAATGGCTGCCATCCCCTCCATATATAGCATGTGAGCCTTCTCACATTGGGTCCCATTCATACGTGCCACCAAGCTCATGCAAGTTGTCCTCCACTAAAATTTCATTGTCTCATCATAAAGGCCACTCCTCCATGATAGCGTGGTTGACTTGGTGAATGTTGACTGAATCAACATGATCCAATCCCTGTTCACACCCAAAGGTGCTTAATCCAGCTGCTTATTCTTCCTACTTTCACATTAGGAGTGTTATTATTCCTTCTAGAGAGGTTTATGGACCTCCCTACCCACTTATTCACCTACCTAGTGATAAAACAAACTATAATATTCCATTTAGATGTAGGCTAAATTTTTGGAATATTACAAATTTCCATATCTATTGTTGTTTTTGTAGGAGGATATAATGTAAATTTCTTTGTTGAACTACCATCTGAGATAAACATGTCTCCTGGTCTACAACTGATGAAAGCATCATCTTTAGCTAACCAAGGTCTTCCTAAAATCAATGGATGTCCTCCTAAATTATTGTTGGGTGTTAAAACCATAAAATCAAGAGGGTATTCCAAGAATATAAGGATACAAAAATATCTTCTAACACACCATCAAGTTTAATTATTGACATGTCTGCTAATTTTAATAATGTTGGCGTGTATTGAGGGTTATGAAGTTTTAGTTGATTCATAATTTGTTTACTCATTATGTTTATGGCTGCTCCCAAATCAATCAGTGCATTTGGTATTTCGATTCCATTGAAGTGGATTTTCACAATGGGGCTACCTAGATCTAAATATTTCTGCATTGTTGTCTTCCCCATCATGATGTCTTTAATTCTCCCAAATAATTGGATTATTTTTATGTATTTTATTTTTCTTTGAGTACTCAATTCCTTAATTGTGTTTGCAAAAAATGGTATTTCTTTTATAGCTTGCAATAAAGGAATTATTATACAAATATTTTTTAATTCATCCATCATATCATAATCAGGAAATTTGATTTTTTTTTCTACTCCTTTATCAATTTTCAACCTTTTAGGAAAAGGTGGCCTAATAGATACTGAAGGTTGTTCTATAATAGGAGTATCAATAGATATTATGGGAATATTTTTTGTTTGATCATTTTCTTTCTGAGGAAGAGAAGTTTCTTCTTCTTTAGTTTTATTGCTATTTTTTTGAGAATTTTTCTTTGTTTCCTGAATAAAAATAGAGGGTTTCTTCTTTTTTAATACTCTACCAGATCTTAAGAAAATTATTTAGATCTTGTGGAGTTATTATAGAAGTTTGAGAAATTTTCCCTTCCATGTTGTAAATAGGTTTATTATTTTTATTTGGAAGTGGTTGGATGGGTAATTGGTTTGGTTTTTTCCTGAATGGTAGAGAGAGTTGTGGCTTGTATTTTGAGCCTGAGTTTGAGCTTGAGGTATTTGATTATTCTGGGAAAATAATTGTGGTGGAAAATTTTGATAGGGAGGTGGATATGGTTGCTATTAAGCATATCTTCCATATGGATTTTTCCACCCTTGATTCCAAGGTTGTGGTTGAGCCCAAGGCTTCCATGGCATAGGTGAATTCCAATTCCCTTGTGAGGATTTTGCAAATGGTCGGGAATTAAAATTTTCATTTTCATTTTGAATATTTTTCCATGGTCTTCTGGCAATAGAGTAAAGAGGATCTGTTGAATTTGGCATTCCTTATTCACTATATACAACCTTAAGACCTGGTATAGAGGTACATTATTTAGTATCATGATTTTATGTACATATTACACAGGTTTCTATGGTTTTTAAGTCTAAAGGACATTCTCTCAGAGCATGTTTCTTTCTACATCTAGGACAAAAAATAGATAATGCATCATTCTCAACTTTTTTCTTGTTTTTTATTCTAAGGGTGTCAATTTGTTCACTAAGACTCCCTAAAATATTTTTTTTGAAATTATCAAGTAAATTACCTAATTCTGCCCTGCTAACTATCCCAGTTGCAGATTTATTTATTCTTTATTAGATAGGATATCTTGGACTTTTCCCAGTTCGTGTTTTACCTCTTTAAAATATGTACAAATAATTCACAAATTTCTTTGAATGGTAACTGAGAAATATCTCCTTTTCCCATTACATTGATAAGATCAATCCACTCATCTCTAATAGATTTGAGTAGGAGAGCTTTCAAAGTTTCCTCATCCAAATTATCCATCTTTTCTTTCTTAATGTTATAAACAAATCTTTCGATAAGATATTCAAGATTTTCATCTTCCTTTTGTGCCATCTTAAAAATTGCATCTTTCATGCTATGTGGCATACAATAATCCTTATACTTCTCTAAGAATGTATCTTTCATTTTTGCCCATGTTCCTATATAATTCGTACCTAAACTCATAAACCATTTTAGTGTTGAATCCTTTAAGTTAGAAAGGAACAAGTTTAACTTTTGAGAGTCATGTAGATAATCATATGATCTACATAACACTTCAAATTCAAAGAGAAATGTTTCTGGGTATTCTCTTATTATTCCATGAAGTTAGGGAGGATACTAAGTGAAATATTTTTCATTGTATAAGTTGTATCCTCATAGTGGATAGGGAATCCAAAAGGTTCTAGATCTCCTCTACCTCTTCCTCTACCTCTTCCTCCTCCTCTTCTACCTCCTCTATTTCCTCCTCCAATCCTAGGTTGTTCACCATTGAGATTGTGTACTTCTCCTGTTCCTTCTTCAACCATGATGGATTCCTCAGAACTAATGTTAGTATCTAGTTCTTCAATATGATTTTCTACTTCTTCAGGTTCTTCTATCAATGGAGAATTTGAATAAATTTCTTTTCCTTCTTCTTCACCGAGCACTTCTAATTCCTGTCCTAGAATTATTTCTCCTATTGAAGATAGAAAAATTACTCCTGTAGTTGGAGATGGGGCATTTTATTCTTCAATTAAAGCTTCAGTAGATGAAGTGAAGTAGGTGAAGTAGGTTGGATTTTATATCTTAGGATTTCAGGAATTCTATGTGGACCAACTACGTATGGAATTTGAGTTTGAGTGGGTGGTGTAGAACTTCGAGGTCAGGGTGGAGTGAATGATGATGTTTGTAGAAATTTTCTGAATAATGATTAATTATCCGCTGAGACTATCCTGATCACATACAATTTGAATTTATATTCAACACATAATCTCTTCCACTCCAGATCTTCTCAGATCATCACACATGCGGAAAATAAAACAAGCGATAACACATCAAATCATCATACACATTAACACAGTATGTATGGGGAAAGCTTATAGCTGAAAACCCCGCAGCTATTGTGTATATTATAATGGAGAAATAATGTAACAAACTCAGTACAATACTCCTCACAAGTACTCAGTACTATCTCATGAAGTTACACACAAACTAGCTCAGTTTTGAACAGGTTACTGGTTCAAAACTCACTGCCAATTGCCTTGCCCCTATTGCACAATCCAGGCCTGTCTATATAGAGATCCAAGGTTTGAATCTCCTTGGCTTGACAGTGCAATCATCATGGGAAATTCCTCCAAGTGTGGTGCAAATCTCATGCACAACTGATGTCGCCACTGATAGCTAACTCAACCCTTTCATCTACCTCTTTCACTGGTCTCCACTGAACTGATCATGCACTGTAGTGAACTGATGTGTTCTTGAGTTGAATAATGAGTTACTAATTAATGAATTAAATAATATTTAATTAACTCCACTCATAACTAATTGATTAGCTAGTTAAACTAATCTCAACTAGTTCAACTAAAATAAACAGAACACAACTCCACTAGCCGTCTCATTAACTCCACCAAACTTCTGCCACTGAAGTCCTAACTGAAGTCAACCATGCATGATGCCATCAAACCCTTGGGAATAGCGTAATTCCTCTGTCAGATGCATGAGCCACTTCTGTAGCTCGAACTGAAGTGCTCCAAGAGAGTAAACTGCTGTTTAGAGTCCAAATATTATTAAAGGTAAATAATATTTGACTTCCCTATTTTTAGGATAGGCAGTCTAAAAATAGACTTCGACCTATAGGTCCAAAAAATAGAGGTCCATCTATTTTTACCAACATGACCAATACTCCAAGAATAACATACTGCAACCCCTGGACCATGCTCCATATGTCTAAAAATAGACATAGTCTAAAAATAGACTTTGCGCCAGAATTTGCCTGAGGGCCCACTTAGTGAAGGCGACTTCATTTCACTAAGCTCCATCATCTTGCTGCATTCTCAACACTCCCTCTCAGCAAGATATGGATTATCTGCAATCCCTATCCTGCCTCTGTGGAATTCGAACTTGCTCCTGGTGAGCGCCTTCGTCAGGATGTCGGCATCCTGATCCTCCGTGGGAACATATGAAAGCATCATGATTCTCCGTTGAACACAATCTCTGATATGATGATACCAATCTGTGAAGCCATGCTGCCTCAACTGATCCTCCTGTCTGTACCATGATCCATATCCCGATGTGCCTCTAATATAGCGCAATACATGCTTGCCTGCCTTCCAAAAGAGCTTGGTAGGCTTAACCATAGCTTGCGAAAGCTGGTTAACTGCATAGCATATATTGGGTCGTGTATTGACCAGATACATAAGCGACCCCACCAACTGTCGATAGACAGTGGCATCCACTACCTTCGCTGAAGTAGCATCCTCCTTCCTCCAACCACCAAGAAGAGGAGTGTCAACAGGCTTGCAGCCTTGCATGTTGAACCTCTCCAGAATCTCCCGAGCATACTTGCCCTGAGAAACAAACAGTCCTCCGTTGCGCTGCCAAATCTCCAATCCCAGGAAATAATGAAGGATGCCCAAGTCCTTCATCTCAAACTCTCGTGCAAGATCCTCCTTGCATGAAAGTATCAACTGCTCATCGCCAGTCAAAATCAGATCATCTACATACAGTACGATGATCAACAGCTTCCCCTCCACCACAATCTGGTACAGGTTTGGATCAGCCTCACTCTTGGAGAATCCAAGCCCGGTGAAGTAGCTGTCTATCCGAGTGTACCAAGCACGAGGTGCTTGCTTCAGCCCATGCAGTGCTCTCTTGAGTCGGCACACATGCGACTCACTGCTGAAGATCTCAAAACCTTCAGGCTGCTCTATGTACACCTCTTCCTCAATAACTCCATTGAGGAACGCAGTCTTCACATCCATCTGATGAATGTGCCACCCCATCTGCGCTGAGAGAGCAAGGATCGTCCGTATGGAAGAGTACCTTGCGGCAGGTGCAAAAGTCTCCTCATAGTCAATCCCCTCGATCTGTGAGAAGCCACGGGCGACAAATCTCGCCTTGTACTTCTCCACACTCCCGTCAGCCGCCTGCTTCACTTTGTAGATCCATTGTGAACCCACCACTGATTTTCCCACCGGTCTTGGGACAATCTCCCATGCACTGTTCCTGATGATCGAATCATATTCTTCGATCATGGCATCAACCCATGCGGGTTCCTCCACAGCTTCCTCAAAAGAGGATGGCTCCATCACGACACATTGACTCACAAGAGCCATGTATCCAGTGTACCGATCCGGTGACTGTCTCTGTCTGCGCTGTGTTGTAGGTGGTCCTACAACCTTCTCTACATCTCGAGCCAGTCGCTCAGCTTCTGTAGTGCGCATGCGCCCTCTGATGGTTGGCGCTGCATAGGTGGTTTCTTCCACCTCCTGAACCTCCTCTTGTGGCTGATCCACATCCGGAAGCTCCTCCTTAGGAACTAACAGCTCCTCATCTGCATGTAAGTGTAGCTCCCTCTCAAGCGAACACTGCATGGCTTTCTCCTCCTGAAATTTTATATCCCGTCGCACAACAGTCTTGCGACTGTCTGGCACATACACCCGATAGTTGTGAGGTGTATCGGTGTACCCCACAAATATTCCAACTTCAGCAGTTGGATCCAGCTTCCTTCTTGCATCCTTCGTCACATGCATGTAGACAGGAGATCCGAAAATCCGCAAATGGGAAATATCAGGCCTCTTGCCAGAATAAACCTCCTCTGGTGTACTCATGCCAAGAACCTTGTGAGGACAACGGTTCTGCACATACACTGCTGTATTGCATGCCTCAGCCCACAAGTGAAGGGGTAGGCCCTGATCATGCAACATCGCCCGTGCAGCACCCACGATCGTTCTGTTCTTCCGCTTAGCCACCCCATTCTGCTGTGGGTTATGGGGTGCGATGAGCTCTCTCCGAATCCCTTCTGCGCTGCAGAACTCCTTGAATTCAGCCGAGATGAATTCACCACCGTTATCACTCCTTAGAGCAATCACCTTCTTCCCCGACTCCTTCTCGACCAGTGCTTTAAACTCACGGAACTTCGCGAATGTATCGCTCTTCTTCTGCATGAAGAAGATCCAGCACTTTCGAGAGAAATCATCAACAAAGATCACATAATACTTGTGCTTTTCTGTCGAAGCAACTGAGAAAGGACCACACACGTCTGTGTGAACTCTCTCAAGGATCGTCGTGGCGCGACTATCCTTCTCGTGGAAGGTGGCTTTCACATACTTCCCTAAAGTACACCCCTTGCACTGATCTGACTGCGCAAGGGTGCCCTTAGGAAGTCCAGTAGAAATCTGCTGCAGAATCTTCAAAGCTCCATGGTGAAGATGGCCCAATCTCCTGTGCCATAATTCGCCCTCATCATCCCGGCTCACCACTTCTCCCGCCTTGCATGCCATAGCTGCGCAGTCATCTACCTGCAACTGATAAAGGTTCTGAGTTCGAACCCCTATCTTCCGGGTCTCTCCAGTAGTCTTACTGCGCAGGAAGGCTTTTCCTTCGCTGAAGACCACATCATACCCCTTATCCTCCAACATCGCTACTGAAATCAGTTTCTTCTTCAATCCAGGTACATGCATGACATCCTTCAGTACAAAGGGTTTACCAGACTCCCTCTGAAAGGATATGGTACCGATACCAGTCGCACTGTATCTACCATCATCACCCATCTCGATGTGCACACCCAAATCTTTGTCCTCTAGATCTGAGAACAAATCCCGATCTCCCGTCATATGAAATGACGCACCGCTGTCCAAGAACCATACCGATCCCATCACACTTGAAACCAAGCATGTGATCAGTGAAAAGTCAAGCTCGAACTGTGAAGCCAAAGCTTCTCCATCTGCAGATCTTCCCGCTTGCTTGTTCTTCTTCTTCTTTGGACAATTGGTAGCATAATGTACGTGATCATGGCAGTGAAAACATTTCACTTTCGCCATATCCTGCTTCTTGCCCTTAGCTCCAGAATGAGAGGTTTTCTTACCCTTCCCTTTCTTAGCTTTGGACACCAAAGCGCAGTTTTCTTCATCGGCTCCCTTTGATGAAGATCCATCTCGAGTAGTCCTCCTTATCTCCTCCTGCATGAGATCCGCCCAAAGGCGCTCCCATCCCGGCAGCTTCTCCCGACCATTGACACTATCTTGATATGGGTGCCAAGCCTTCGGAAGACCAAGGAGAGCCAGGTCGACCATGTCCTCGTCTTCGACAGTCACCCCCACACTTCCCAGCTCATCTCTGCATTGAGTGAACTTCGTGAGGTATTTGGCGATACTGTCGCCCTTCTCCATCTTGATGTTCCTGAGCTTATCTTTGAGCGCCAGCTTCCTTTGGTCGCTCTTACTCTGGAATAGATCCGTCAAAGCTTTCCACATTAAATATGGAGAAGCCTTTCCATGCAGGCTTGATACAATATGATCCTTGACGCCCTCCAACAGGATCCTTCGACATTTCACCATCTTCTTTTGCCAGGCTTCGACTTCAGCAGGATCAGTGGGCTTTTGGACATCCGTATCTACGAACTCCTTCAGTCCATTATCTTCTAATACTGCCTCCATGCGATCCTTCCATGCAACATAATTCGAACTGCCTTCAAGAGCATATTCGAGTCGCAAACCATTGAAAGACATTTTCAACACCGGCACCAAGAAAACAAAACTGCTGCAAAATTCGAATTCCACCTCAAATCTCAACCGCTCTAGATCTATGAGAACAAATTATTTCTAGCACAGAGATTGACTGCAAGGGGCATTTACCAGACCTTTCACTTTCCGAAGAAAGATGAATCCGGAGGCTACCTGGCCCGCATGCAGACTCTGTCTACCGAAATAAGTTTGTAATCACTGTGATGATCAATCTCTGCTTCAATAGCTCTGATATCATGTAGAAATTTGCTGAATAATGATTAATTATCCACCGAGACTATCCTGATCACATACAATTCGAATTTATATGCAACACATAATCTCTTCCACTCAGATCATCACACATGCGGAAAATAAAACAAGCGATAACACATCAATTCATCATACACATTAACACAGTATGTATGGGGAAAGCTTATAGCTGAAAACCCCGCAGCTATTGTGTATATTATAATGGAGAAATCATGTAACAAACTCAGTACAATACTCCTCACAAGTACTCAGTACTATCTCATGAAGTTACACACAAACTAGCTCAGTTTTGAACAGGTTAATGGTTCAAAACTCACCGCCAATTGCCTTGCCTCTATTGCGCAATCCAGGCCTGTCTATATAGAGATCCAAGGTTCGAATCTCCTTGGCTTGACAGCGCAATCATCATGGGCAATTCCTCCAAGTGTGGTGCAAATCTCATGCACAACCGATGTCGCCACTGATAGCTAACTCCACCCTTTCATCTACCTCTTTCACTGGTCTCCACTGAACTGATCATGCACTGTAGTGAACTGATGTGTTCTTGAGTTGAATAATGAGTTACTAATTAATGAATTAAATAATATTTAATTCACTCCACTCATAACTAGTTGATTAGCTGGTTAAACTAATCTCAACCAGTTCAACTAAATTAAACCGAACACAACTCCACTAGCTGTCTCATTAACTCCACCAAACTTCTGCCACTGAAGTCCTAACTGAAGTCAACCATGCATATGCTCACCAAACCCTTAGGAATAGCGTAATTCCTCTGTCAGATGCATGAGCCACTTCCAAGACTCGAACTGAAGTGCTCCAAGAGAGTAAACTGAAGTTTAGAGTCCAAATATTATTAAGGGTAAATAATATTTGACTTCCCTATTTTAGATCGGCACCAATATAGACTTTGACTTATAGGTCAAAAATAGAGGTCCATCTATTTTTACCAACATGACCAATACTCCAAGAATAACATACCGCAACCCCCCGGACCATGCTCAATATGTCTAAAAATAGATATAGTCTAAAAATAGATTTTGCGCTTTAATTTGCCTCATGGGCCCACTTATGAAGGCGACTTCATTTCACTAAGCTCCATCATCTTGTCAAATATTTTCAACATGTAGGAATCAAAATTCTCCCTCATCCTATAAACCTACCTTTAGAATCTCTCTCTCTATGCATATCATGTTTTATTTCTTAAGACTTCTATTTACACTTCCCGGACAACGGAGCCAAAATGTTTAGTCAATTTAATGTTCTTAAATTGCAAGCATAAATCACCGACCGAAGTCAATAAATTGATGAAGTGTGAGTGCACCATATGTGCTATAAGTCTTTTTCGTTTAAAGTGATTTGAATTTTTAGAGTTTTTGTTATAATTTTTGAACTTATGGATCAATGATAAATTCCTATGGATTAATGATGTTGTTAAAGCAATTCCATCATCTACGTTAAATGTTATTTCTATGATTACTTTCCATTGAATTGAGTTTAAAAAATAGTTTTTCAGGTGACTCTTTTCAAAATAAATAAACAAATATATTTTTATCGAGTTGATTCTATAATTTTATGCTGCAGCAATAATAAACTAATTCTAAATTACAAAAGAATGGAATATGATACAGTTTTGATCTTATGAAAACATGAAAGTCTAAATATTATGGAGAGAGAATTAAACTACATTCTATTGCAAATTCTAGTATGAAATAGAAATGAAAAAGAATTGAACTAAACTACATAAAACATAATAGAATGAATTCAAGAAATTGTTCTATAGAATAACATAACCAAAACGATGAATTATTGAAACTGATATTTGAAAATAAAGAAACAATCAAAAGCATTTACCGAATTACGAAATAGAAATGTGGTTGAGATGCATAAAAACTAAAAATAAAACGACCTGGTCTGCTTGCAGGGTCCCTCCGCAATGCAGTAGGTTCTTAACTCTTCAATGCATCAAATTGCATGAACGGGAACTTGAAATTAACATAAAATTATTCAAACAGAAATTTCAAGAAATGAAAGTTTGGCGCACCCCGATTACACACAGCTATAATTTTATAGAATGCGTTCAACCATATGCAAATTCTAAGCCTATGTATATTCTATTGGAGTCCTTATACAAATTAAAATCAAAATCGAAATATCGCTTATCTGTCAATTTTCTATTGAAAAAGCAAATCCACACAGTCGTATTATTTCTGGACTCTATTCCTGGATGCTGAAACGTGTTGACTATTATATTTGACTGAGGGAATGCACTCTCTTCTTGATTAATAGGCTCTGGTAAGTAGGAGGAAATGCATAAAGGTATCCTCTATCCATCCATGTACTCCTTTTCTGATTTGATGCATCGAAACCCTGCTAAAAATGAAGGTAGTTGCAGATCTATAGAGTAGCTTCATATTGTATCAATCCTGTAGCTGAATGTAATATTTAATGAAATAATAAAGTATATTAATAAATATGAATAATAGGACACACATATACTTTACCTTGCCAAAATCATGTGTTTTCTTCCTTATTAAGTTGAAAGTGTTAGGAAAAGAAGGAAAATATGATGCAAAAAGGGTGTCAAAACAAAACAATTCCAGGACTCTACAATCTCTCAAATGAATTGGCAAACTCAACGATGATCATAAAGGGTCTTACAATATTTTTTCAATCTCTAGATTATGAAGGAATACCATTCAAGTGTAGATTATTGGGTGTGAAGGAATGCTCACTCCCAAATACATGACAAGTTTGTGTTCATAAAAATTAATAAAAAGGTGAAGGAATTTCTTAGACTTTTCTAACAAAAGGTTCTATATAGAGATATACTCTCAAGCCCATCAAAGAAATTCCCATGCGAAATCCACCAATAGATGATCTAACGACATCTTAGTCAAAGCATCCAAAGAAACTCAACCATGGACAAGACAACTCAGATACTTCAAGCATATTTCTCCTCCCTACTCTAATCCTCATTTAGTGAGGTAGGGTTATAAAACCTTATTAATGATTAGGCTGGTGATTTTCTCCAAAATCCCTCAAAAATTAATTTACCCAAGCCCCTTCCCCTTATCCCTCTTGATGGGTTGGATGGTTCACAAAGGAAATTGTTTCATTATCATGATCTCTTTCAAAAATTATCCCAACCTTTCAACTGAAATGGAATCCCACAAGGACCCCCAATCCTTTAATGTTATAAATTATAACCTTAGGCCTAGGACCTGAATAGCCCCTATCTTTTCAAGTGGGGTAGAAGGAGGTCTAGGGGATCTATAAAAAAATGACTTGAAGCCTTCTCAAAGAGGAAGAAATTTTTTCTTATATATGCCTCATAAGCGAAGCCAATACTGAAGTCAGAAATGGCAGATAGTTATATCTAAATGGGGTACTTAGAGAAAATTTCCCTATATATAATCCCAAATGAATTCCTTACTTTAAAATCAAGGAATCACAAATTCCTAAAAAACATTGGCCATAAAAATTTAATAGATACGAACCTTCTATCACCTTATTGCAAGAAGTAATCACTGACAAGGAATAATATGGTTACAGACCTGTCCAAGCTTCTTGGGGGATAGGATTTTATCTTCGTTGATGCTTTGGGAAGATCTAGGGGGGAACATGAATGACTGGAAGAAAGAATCTTTCAATCTCTCTAATTATTCGGCCTTTACTTCAAGTTTAGGGACTTTTTTCCTCCTTGGAACTTGGAAAAGAAATTACCCGTCCGAATATCTATGGGACCTACATAGATAGGAAAGAGTACTAGGAAGCTCTTTTCAAGAGATATTGGTTTCAAATAGGCCTAGTGGTTATTGGAGGAGATCTAAATTTTTCATTGGGTGCCTCAAAGGTTTGGGGAGGACTTGTAGCCGAGGTGGATACTTTATTTTATTTTTTTGTTATAAATAGGTTAGAGAATGCAAATGTGTTAGACATTGTGCCTACAAACTCTCTCTAATTTTGAGAAACATGAGAATGAGAGGCCCGAATCACAGAACCACCTTTTAATTTATGAAGATTTTTGATGAAGTGTTTATACTTTAACAGTGGGTCTCTACCAAAGGGGACCCAAAGGGAACCTGGACTAGTTTACGATTCTCTGGGAAGAAAAAACACAAGTTATCATATTATAATGGGAAAACCAGTACATTTTCCGATGTTCATTAGAGAAAAAAACACCATCATAGTCCAGATCAACCGATCCTCATGACATATTGTCAACTGTATTATTTTGGACTCTAATCCAAATCTTGTCACTAGTAATATGATTATGTAAGGCATCTATAAAAATCATTGTGAGCAGATAAAAAGAATAGTATTCATAATATAGACTAACAAAACATTTCATAAATAGCTAGACACATCAAAAATTGAAATTAATTATTCAAGCATCACACCACCAGGAAATATCCAGTCTGCCCAAGAACACCATGACTGTAGATGTTGTAAAATAACTTGCCAGACAACGAGTTGAGGCCCTTCTTTGACAGGGCATCTGTAACAATGTTTTGTTCCCAAAAAACATGCTCAAAAGAATTACTCTAAAAATTATCTTCAAGCTAACGATTTGTCTCATCCAATTATAGAGCAGAGGGGTGGCGAGGGATGTCTTCTACAGATCCATTCAATGACTACCATAGAATCTCGATACATCTAGATCGCTCCAACATTAATTCTTTTAGCCCAGTGTGGGATACCCCATACTGCAATCACCTCAACCCTGCTATTTGAGTAAAAAGCACCATTCCGATGAAACTATAGAACCTATTAGACTTCTATACGAAATTCGCAACCACAACACCCATATTGGGCAGCCCTGTCAAAGTAGCCGACCAGAAACAAAGTATTTTGTGCAGCCACCAATTCTTTGTGTGGTTTAACCTTAATACACTTCCTAACATATCCTTGGTAAAGATCGCATATGCAATCACTTATGAGTCCAATATCAAAAAAAATATCTTCAAATATCAGGGCGTCCTACCACGCCATATTCCAAATATGACAAAAAGGATCAAGGCGTCCTACCACGCCATATGCCACACATGACAAAGAGAGGAGGATGCACACTGCAATTAAATATCAACCATTTAAAACATGCCTTCAATGATGTGAAGGGCCATGCAACATTTAAGTTCTAAATATGAAAAATTTGTATCCAAATGGAAGAGGCGAAAGGGAATTGCATGAATAGATTGAGTAGATTTTTTTAAGTCATCTCTTCATACCACCACCTACCAGGGAAACAACCTCTTTGACCACTTCCATTAAAACTTTGAGGATGTTTGATGTTACACTAAAACTTATAGGTATGAGTAAACTTTTCAAACGGGGAATTAGGATGTCTCGGAGAATTAAACATGTTTGATACCATGAAGAGGTTTATTGTTACACTCACAAAAGTCAGTAAAATTTCAAAACCCATAACTAAGATCCCCAAAGTGAAAATTATAGATTCCATAAAAGTGCGGTGATTCCTACAACAAATATCCATACATCAAGATCGCTCCAACATTAGTTCTTTTAGCCCAATATAAGAGACCTCATGCTGCAATGCCCTGGTATTTGATTCAAAAACACCATTCTGATGAAATTGTAGAACATGTTAGACTTATATACAAAATCTGCAACCACAATGCCCATCTTGGGCAGCCCCGTCAAAGTTGTCGGCCAGAAACAGAGTATTTTGTGCAGCCACCAAGTCTCTGTGTGGTTTAACCTTAATACACTTCTTGACATATTATTGGTAAAGATCACATATCCAATCACTTAGGAGGTCAATATCAAAAAAAATATCTTCAAAGATCAGGGCATTCCGACCACGCCATATTCTCCATATGAAAAAAAGGATCAGGGCATCCCAACACACCATATGCCACATATGACAAAAAGAGGAGGATACACACTATAATGAAATATAAACCATTTAAAACATGCCTCCAATGATGTGAAGGACCATGCAACATTTAAGTTTTAAATATTCAAAATTCGTATCCAAATGGGAGATGTGAAAGGGCATTGCATGAATAGATGGAGTACATTTTTTAAGTCATCCCTGCATACCTTCACCTACTAGGGCTATAACCTCTTTGCCTAGGGCCATTAAAACTTTGAGGAGGTTTGATGTTACACTAAAACTTATAGGTACTTTGAGGAGGTTTGATGTTACACTAAAACTTATAGGTATTAGTAAACTTTTCAAACAGGTAATTAGGATCTTTTGGGGGAATTGAACCTAGGTACAGGATCCAGGTTCTGATACTAAGAAGAGGTTTACCGTTACACTAAAACCTGCAAAAACCTGTAAATAAGATCCCCAGAGTAAAAAGTATAGAATCCATAAAAGTGCGGTGATTCCTACAACAAATATCCACTGTACAAATTATCCCATATGACCATGGCGATCTGGCTCAACTATGGCAAGTAAATGTAACGAAACCAGCTACGATCTCATACAAAAATCCTTCACTTTACTGTAATCACATACCCACGTGAACCAAACTAGGCTCAAACCATATACCATATACGCCCATTCAACCAACAAATAAGATCCAAGATTCACAATAACAGAGATTTCATAGAACAACTTACAGCAAAACTACTTTCATTTTGGTTTACACGGAGATTGATTCAAATTGAAATCACATTAACACTGAAAAACATTCACATACATTTCAGAAATACATGACTCTGCACATAATTTATACAAACTCTCTAACCTCTCTATTTGGCCTAATTTCCATTTTCTCGGCCCTTTTCCCTAATTACATATGTCTCTATTTCTAGAAGCTATTTCCACCTAATCTAAACAAATTTCCTACATTCTTCCCTTAGAGACACCTTGTCATAACTTCATAACTTCGTAACGAACCAGATTCCCTAAATCAAAATATCACAAACAAAAGAGGACTTCACTTATGAGAGAAAGAAATATCTCATCAAAAATACAAATTTTTTTAATAGATGTGAAAATTTTCATAAGAATATAAAATTGTGAAATTATGTCTATAAATTGAAAAAAATAATAGATCTTGGTCAACCTCTTTCTCTAACATGGAAACTTAAGGGGTAAACTTCTTTCATACTCTATTCAAAGAAGAATTTCAAAGCCACCATTTCTGTACTAATCATATTGGAAACCACTATAGAGGAATTTCAAAGCCACCATTTCAGTACTAATCATATTGGCAAACATTTTTCCAAATTTTGTTAGTTAGAAAAACAATCAAAATCTAATAGTAAGAACTCTTATTAACCCTAGAAAGCTTTCAAAAAGATTAAAGTCCTAGACTATATGGACTCCTGATGTACTTCTTTTTGGACTACTATGATTTCATTAAAGAGGACCTGCAAAGAGTGGTTGAGTTTTCTCGATGTATAGGTAGAACCTTAGTAGCATTTCACTCAACTTCCATAGCATTTATTCAAAATTCCAGCAATCCCTCTAGATTTGAAAGCTTCAAAGTAATTTCACTTTATAGCTATATATACAAAATAATTTGGAAGATCATGGTTTGAAGGTTGAAATGCATTCTATCTAAGCATATTTTGTTAGATTCCTACCCTAACTCCCGTATTTAGAGACTTTATTAGTGTATGAAGCCACCATGATTGAACAAGGCCCTTTAAATAGTAAATAGTTACTCATTGTAAAATTAACCATCTTTATTAATAAGACCAAAATTAATTAATCAACTCTCATTATAAGCAGGATCATAGGTAATTAAGATTCTCTATGGACAGATATACATTGAGTATATTGCCATATAATTCTTTATCAAGAATTATTATTGTATTTGGAGCATTATTCTTTGGGTTTGTTTCCTTTAAGAAGTAAGTGCACATAGCTTTTTATTTTTATTTATCAAAGAAAATTTCTTTAGGTTAATCTCTCTTTTCTCTTTTATTTTTCAGTTTCACACTACATTTTATGTGAATGCTTTGAATATTTGGGGTTACATACACTACAAGTGGTATCAAAACTCTTTCTTAGGGCATGAACTAAGAGATATTTTGGGCACAAATTAGATATTTGTTTCTTTTTGTTGATTTTTTACAAGAAAAAGAGATCGACAACATTTGGGTCGATATTTGAAACTTTTTGTGTAGAATTTGGAAAATCCAGGGCAATATTTGCATTTCTATTAGAAAAATACTCAATTTCAAAAAACAAATTGCTCAAAACGGAGACTAGGAATTAGAGATGTCGTTGATTTAAAATCAATATTTCATAGGGTTTTTTTCGAAAACAAATGTGAGTTTCGTAGATTAGATATCTTTTAATAAAGTGCACCAATTTTGATCGAACTAATGCCAATAGATTCAGTGAAGCTATGCCACTTCATAATTGGGGTCATAATAACCAACCAAAGAAGTATAGTAGTTGTGATTATCTTGAACAAGTTATTTTCTGGTGATTTTCTTTTTTCTTGGGTCCGTAAGCTCCTGAATATTTGAATTCTTCTTTTAGGGGCATATTTTGGCATCTCTAAATAACATAGTGGTTTGTCATTCCATTGCTAAAACTATGGTTGGGGAAGAATACACATAGGAAATAAAAATAGAATCACATTATCATAAACCCTTAAAACTATGTTGGTATCCCTTCGAGTAACACCACATTAGATGCTACTTATATATGGAACCTCACTTCCACAGACTTTTGAGTATAACGAAAGTCCCCTAGGTATACCTAAAGCCTATTTTAGATAAACTAATTGCTTGTATTTTTGATATAGTACACCGATAACAACACTCAAGGAGATAACTATTTAGTACTTGTGTAGTCGAGTAGTATGGCTAAGGCCACAATTGAGCCTCCTTAGTTAGTGTTGTAAGATATTGGGTCGAGTACTATTGTTGGACCCCATACATATATCAAAGAGCTATTTCACTTGACACTATGTTTTCCTTGGGACACAACAACCTTTTTCAGTAAGTACACCCATGGTGGATACCTATAAACCACCTCATACCACTTCCCCAAACAATATGACTATTTTCTCTACTTTAAACCAATGTTATTAGAACCAGATTGGTCATTGAAGTGGTAAACTCTAAAATTTTGATTTGGACTGGAATTTAAAAAAAAAAAACAATTGATCAATACATAAAATATTCAAATTTTGAATAAAACCATATACATTCGTGTTAATCCATATCTCATATATAAAGCACATAAGGGTTAATATAATCAAAATAGCACTAAGTTAAATGTATCTTTGAACCAAATATACATTAACAAAGAGGCTTTAAATAGACTCTAGAGTCCAAAAAATTCATGCTACAACAAATAATTACATATTATCAAATTTCCTATGAAGAACCCCTAATATCCTAGCATACATTATTGAGCATTTGACTCCACAAAACTTGAAACTCACGCTACATCAAGCAAAAGAATGTTTTTGTCCTAGTTAAAAATGGAAATACTCATAATTTCATTCACAAGAGGGTGGCAGAAGAATCAATTGCTTTATATACTCATTGCACAAATTTCAAATTATGATCACCAATGGAGTTATGATGAAATGTGGGGGGGAAATGTGAAAATTTCAAATTCCATATGGAAAAATATTAGCTAAAAACCCATCTATTTTCCTCCAACATAAGTGGTTGTGATATAATATTAGGAGGGAATGATTATGCATGTTGGGATCAACTTTCATGGATTTCAAATAAATATATCTGAGATTCACTAATGAGGCTCATGTACACACCCTTCACGGGATCTGGGTAGGATCCCCTGAAATAGTCTTCACTCATCATATGGAGAAGTTATTAAAAAAAGGTCGCTCTAGCATTATTTCCCAATTTAATGCCATACAAGTTATGGATAATTCAACACAAAAAATCCACCTAGATCTGTAGTTTGTCCTTGAAAAATATCATTGGGTCTTTGAGACACTAAAGGGTTTACCCCCTTCTCAAGGATATCATGATCATGGCATTCCCATAATTACAGGGAATCAACAACCAAATGTATATCCTTATCAACACCCTTTTGCAAAAAAATATGAAATAAAAAAGACCATTCAAGTGTTGAAAAGTGTAACGAGGTTCGGTCTTCATAATGACATGTAATTGTGACTTTTGTAAATGATGTAATGAATAAAATAAAATTATTATTGTAATATTTGCTTCATGGGTTTCATGAGAAAGTGATTTTATTTTAGATGGATCCCATTGAGAGCCTTAGGATTCATCATTTAAAGACAAAGAGTCAATTTCATGTATGAAGAGCTCTTCTTGAGCATATGCCAATGTATATGAGTCTATAAAATGTCTAGTAGCCCTCCAAAGACAAGCACAGTTCTCCTCTTCATGTCGGCTTCTAAATAGGGTGAAAAATTCATGTCGGCTCACATTAAGGAGACACATCTATTCAGAAAAAATCAGGTCGGCTTATTTATGGGACCAACTACTATATATACGTGGCTAGGGTCACCACAGACGATATTGTACAAAGTTCAAATTCTTTGAGATTTCGGAAAGCAATAAAAGTTTGAATGACACAGTCAATAGTTTGGATATATTTGAGTTTTTTGGATGTATGGATAGTGAAACAATTCGGTCATCCCTCTCTAATATAGGCTCAGATCCCATCACAATTTATTAACTACAGTTTCGGTCCAACCATAGTTCGAATCTCTTCGGGAAGACAATTTGTATCTCTTCAAAAACACAGTTCGGATCCCTTGAGAAGATAGTGCAGTCATGGTCTCGGTGTAATAGCAGTGTTAAGGGTATGGTGAATTTACATGAAAATGCTCCCTAACTACTTGGTGCTATGACAGTGAGAAGTATCTCACCATCCTTTGGTGATATTAAAGAAAGAAGCTCAATGACCTCACTCTTAGTGTTAATATAGTCTTGGTACAATCTTGGAAGACCTCGGTGCTATAATAGAAACGATACCTCATAGGTATCATCACAGTGACAAGGATGAACATGATAACAGTGACAAAAAGGATTTAGAAAAGACAATCAAGAGGACATGTCATGACTTGGTCATGGAGTGGCTTATAGGTCAAGGGTCATGGTCTTAATATTCATCAATTAGAATCTATATAAGAAGAATTTGTGTGGTTTTTCCTCTATAAGAGTGAGATATTTTGGCCTTGGGTCATAGCCTACATGTTATTTCTCTTGTCTATTTATTTTCATGCATCGGTTATTGTTTGATCGAAGAATAACACTAATAAAATAAGAAGAAGAATATCCTAATCTAAATAAGTAAAAATAATTCACAAATAGTCACCAATGAAGAGAAATCACCTAATGTTAATGCCATAGATTTCTCAACATGGTATCAGAGCTAAAGTGCTAAAGTCAAAGGAAGGGCATCTAATCAAAGAGACACTCAAGGATCAAGTTTCAAGAAAGACATCTAATAAAATCAAAGGTTATTAAAGCAAAATATCAGGATCTACAAATCAAAAAAAATAGAAGTCTACACCAGCAACAGTGTGTGATCCTATAGTCCTTAGCAAAGGACCACAAAGACACTCATCAAGATGAATATATATACAAAGAAAGATATCCCAAAGTACAAACATCCAAGAGAAGGAATTTAAGGACAAATATCACATCATCTTGGAGAAAGTCAAAACTTTAGAAGAATTGTTGATCTACACTCATTCTCCATCGAGGAATTATAAGTATCGTGAAGGCTGGAAGGTTAAAATGTATTTCCATTAAAATCAATAAGGAAATATACCTCTCATTGAAGCAAGTATCCTCTACTTGTCCTAGAAGAATATCATCCAAAAGGGAGCACTAATACATCTTCTTCAACCATCATCAAAGTGATCAAGTTGAAGATTTCATCTTCACTTGTCAAGTAAGTATCTTTCATTATTTAATAAAATTTGGTAAAAAGAATTCATGTTTGCAAGGAGATCCATAATATGGTTGGGTCATCGAAATTCCTTGCATGGAAAAATGAGGATATACATAGTCCTCAAAGAAAGTGAAGTCATTGAACACATCAATGAAAAAGGTCTCCTCTGAATACATGGAAAGGGATTCTTATGAAAGGTCCCCTCATATAGAAATATTGGATACATCAAAGAGATTTATATGATAAGCTCATAAGAATATTCTATGAATATGTGATAAAGTAGTTCATATCACTTAGACTTGATCTACACAAATTTGAAGGTATCAGAGAACGAAGGGATAACTTCATAATATCTCAACTAAGAGATCTAGGAGAGATCATAAGAAGATAATAATCATTGATCTAAATGCACTAAATCATGAACAAGTTAATAAATGTTCATGAGATAAGAAAGTTACCTCATTTGACAACTTTTTGTTTCTATGCTAGATAGAAGAACACAAGTTGAGGGCAAAAGTCTTGAAGGTTAAAGGACTCAAACATTTGCAAGAAGGAAAGGGAAGTTTTGGAAAATTTGGTCCTCAGAAAATATATAAGAGCATAGCTAAGATTCAATGCTATGGAAAAATTATGGACATTACAGGAAATATTGTCCTAAACGGACAATATCAAAAGAGGAATAAAATAATCCCATATCACCAAAAAGATGGAGGAAATCAAAGAGAAGAAGTCCAAGAAAAGAGGAAGTAAGAGATCTCTACTATGATTGAGATAGTCTCCATCTCAAAAGGTCTTTGCATAGCTCCTAAATATTTTTTTATAGGATATGGCTATAATAAATAATAAGATGTATTATGGCATCATGGAAGCATTAGAAACAAAATATCGTGACATCACCATAGGGAATCATGAAGGACAGATGGAACAAAATCCATGGAAATCAAACCTGAAGGATATAGCTCTTGGATATCTCATTAGAAATTTAAGGAAAGGAAGAAGTCATCCAAGACAAGGCTCATCATACATCAAGTCAAAAAGGAAACATCTATTAGATAGGGATATGCAAGATCCTCAAGATTCTTTGATGGAATCCTCATGAGTGGGTTCACTGATCTAGAGAGGAAGCAAGTGTTTCATCAAGAACTCCAACTTGTGGAGTTCATGGGATGATGGTATGATGACATAAGAGATGAATCAGATCAAAGGGTTGAAGATATTTTCAATCAAGGAAGTTGTTGAAAGAAGCCTAAATGACCTAAAGGTAAATGAGGTATGTCAAGGAATACACATGTAGAACAGTGAAACACATAGACAGTTTGTCTATGAAGGAAGTCAGAGCATCATTGATGAATTTTGAGTAACATAAGAAAACACCACTATAATAGAATAATGAAAAGATGCCATCAGAACAATAACATACAAGAACTCCTCATGAATCTTGAGTTTTCTAAGTATAAATTTTGTATTAAGCTTAAAACAGTCACTTACAATAAAACACAGTATTTTTGCTAACAAATGTCCAAGCCCTTTCTATTTTGACTCCTTGATCTTTTATATATCATTTACATCATAAGATAAGCTTCTCCACAACTAGATACATCGAATTCCCATGCTTTGACACCTATCCTAACCATAAAACATGGTATTTATTACAAACACAGCTATAAAACTAATATAAAGTCCTATTACAAATATAGTTAGAACTCTTTTGATTCTACTCAAAACAGCTTTATCTAAACTTAATTACATCATTTTCCTCCTATCTTTCCATTAAGTCTAATCCTGATGTTGAGTTCCAACTTGTTATGACCATAATGTTGATGATGTTGATCTCCTGCAAATTAGGAAACAACTCCCCTATTTTTAGGCTTAGGATTATTTTAGTTTCTTGAGATATTATGACCACTTATAACTGATAAATTCAAGGCAAATTGATGCAATAACATGATTATCATATGTCCCAATTCATCCCTTCATGCCAGCTGTGTAAAATCCACTTTGAACTTCTCAAAACAGTGAAAACAGACCTGCGCTACGAAAGCAACACAGTTTCATAGTGCTTTTCGTAGCGTAGTGTTTTTACCCATTTTCCTTCAAAATTTAGCTTCCTTTCCTTTAGGGTTACTTTGATATTCACTTGACATAGCTTTCTTAGAAATTTTAAGTAAAAATACATGATCTTCCCTCCAAAATTTGATAAGGAAAGGCTGAAAAAGCTGCTACAACAGTTTCGTAGCACATTTCACCCTTTTTGCACTATATGCGCTACGAAACTACTGTGTAAGCAGTTTTAACCAATTTTTCTTCAAAATTTGAAACAAAAATATGCCACAGCTTTAGAAAAACATTGACCTCATCAAAACCATCAGCGATATGAACCAAAAACATAACTTTCATGAAATTTAATCCTCATTTTCCATTTTGAGTTTGCTTTGAATTTGTCATTTTGTACCTTTGCTATTTTGTTCATCTTGAGACTATTTTAATTGTAGCTCCAAATCCTCCACTTGGCCTCTTAGCATTCTATTATAGGCCCTCAAATGGGTGTTGATCACTCTAACAAATTTTGCTTCTTTAATGGTTGGAACTGTCCATGTAAAAAACTTCTCTGCACTACTTGGGATCTTTGACCTAGCAACTGTTTGACCTTCCCAAACAACCTTCATCCTCTTTAATTCTGTCTTTTCAATGCTATGCTTTCTGTCCCTCTTTCTCATCATCTCCATCTCTTGGTTTTCTAGCCTCAACCTTTCTTCCAGCAGTTGACACTCTGTCATGTGTTCATTTCCCTTCATTTTCTTGTTGGCTGCATGCTCCACTATAGGTGAAGAGAGATCAACCACCTCTTCAGGGACTTTTGCTACTTCAATAGTTACTTGGATATCTTTACTACTTTCTTGGAGTTTCTTTTCATGCCTGGTTAAAGGTTTCCTAGCTTGAAAAACAAAAGCTGCATTCTCACCTTCAAATTCCAATTTCTTTGTTGATTTCATTTTTCTCTGTTTGGGTTCATCCACTTCAATGAAATCTACCTGCATAATGGGTGATTATTCTATATAATTTGCATGAATTATATCATCCAATTTGCCTTTCATCACTAGGTTGTCCTCTGTCACTGAAAAAACTGCTTTTCCCTTTGATGTTGTTGCTTGGCTTCTTGTCTTTCTCTGGATCTCTTGCTTACTGGCCACTTGTTTTTGTTTTTTTTGTTTAACCCTTTCTACTCTCTGTTTTTCAGGTGTTGGGGTTTCTGCAACAAGAATTGATGCTTTCTTAGTTCTATCTTCAACCTGCTTCCTTGGTTTCAACTTTACAAACCTCTTTGCTTTAGTAACCACTGGCTGACTGGATTCTGCTACTGGTGGTGAAGGATTCCCCTTAATCTTAGGGTTTCTAGCTGGAGTTAGGGCTTCCATTTCAAATCCACTCATAAATAAAAAGGAAGACCAATCCCTATTTATTTTCTAAAGCTCATTAAAAACCAATAATTTTATCAAACCGTGATGAAACAGAGATGTTTCACAGCCATCAAATTTAGCTTGGAATTTGTCAGCCATTTTAGCAAGGCTTCTATGCAAGTAAAATGGTAAATCTAATGATATCATACCTGTGAAATGCAATAGCAGTTTGAAATGATAGGTGTAAACTTTATGATACCTGCCTTCACATGTGAAATATCTTTGGATGTTGAATAACATATTTGCATAATTGTCCTTGATACAACTTCTGGGTATTGCATTATTCAGGTCCATGTCTACATATTCAGGTTTCATAAATTCCTTGCATGGCTCCATGTTGAACCTAAAACCTTTAAACCAAGATTCTTGTCCCCTTGGTATCTTTGTCACAGCAGCTATTATCTCAGGTGTAACTGGCATATTTATCATTCCAACTTTGGTAGTGGTTCCATTGAAATGTAAAGCAAACTCTTTGGACACCTGAGTGTGGCAACCCTGCAGCTTTTCACAAAATTTGAGACAGCAGCTTTGCTAAAAGCCTCCATTACCATTTGATCCTCCATAACATCATTTTCATTCTCAGGCTCGTTTCTTAGACAATGTCCCCCACTGTGGACCTTCTTTTCCTCTACCATGTTTCTTGTAGAAAACCTGTTATCTTCTCTAAAACTTGTAAAACAGCCTCGCTTGATAATGGTGAAAGTTGTCTTTGAATAGAACAACCAAAAACTTATCCTTACTGATTTAGATCTTGGACAACATATGTGAAGGTAAATGAAACCGAGATGACTCAATTAGGCAAAAAATTCGAATTAGAGATGTCACCTCATGACCAAATGATGTTTGATTTATATCCTATCATGACTATGATGACTGTAGGATAGGTAAGTACATCGAATCTGGTAACCAATTGAGTCACCATACCCCTATCATGTCATTCCCCAACTGAAACTGACAAATCTCGGCTTATTTGACACGATAGCTAAGAAACCGCGCTTTCGTAGCGCTCACGGTGTAATTTTCGCACTTTGCGTTATGAAAGTAGCAACGCTTTCGTAGCGCAAAACTCACTTTTTGAACTAACGATGCTACGAAACTGTGGATTTGTGGCTAATTGGATAAAATTAACCCAAAACTTACTTAGATGACCCTTGAATGAAAAATGTGAATTTTTTGACCATGGAATGGACCTCTAAAGACCTTATTTGAATTCTAATGATGAACACTAAACCTCTAAAACTATGACATACCCTTAAACATACTAAAATGACTTTCAAAACTATTTAGACCATGATCAAAACAGAGTTGATATACCATGTTTTGAAAAAGAAAAAAGAAAAAATTGGTGATAATAAAATATGTATGCTTTTATTTAATATTATAATGTCATGTCATATGGTTGCAGGTAACATGGATCACTACTTCTATCTTGAGAATCATGATTAAAGGAAAGGAATCTCCTCCTATGAAAGGTTTCTATAAGGCATGGTTCACACTAGATGAAATCAACATAATATGTCCTCAAATGAAGTATGAAGTAATTGACTACAATTGAGGAACCCTGATTGAAAGCTCTTGGGAATGAAATGTCTGAAGAAAGGAAGGAAGAGATAGTGAGATATGCAACCATGGTGAAGGAAATCAACATCCAAAAGACCAAGAATATTTGAATAGAACATCTCCTGGAAAGATATGAAGGCTCTGATGGAAGTCTGGAAAATATGAAGACCCTTGACAATGGATATATTTGGGAAATGTGTCAACATGTATGCAGGATGTTGATACCTACAGGAAGATGTCATAATGAAAGACCATCAAAAATTTAATTTTGATTTAAGTGTTCATTTCTTATCTTTGAACAAATATTTGGATGGGCTTATGCAGGACTGCCAAAGGGAAGAACTGCGGATGACTTCCAAGAGGACCATATCGAAGGATGTAAGATCTTTCTAGAAAGTATGTAATGAAGAAAGTAGCATGACATGAAGCAAGGCCAGATGAAGACTAATGGATCACTTTCTGATGAAATTAATGATGACATCACTGACTCGTGGATGAAAGTGATGGGTGGTTGCCCTATGAAGAAGTCTTCAAATATGAAGATTCCATAATGAACAAGAAATTCATGACATCGAAGGGAGGAGTTCTTCAAAGAAGTTGGTTGTACCATTATCTCCACCTAAGGATTTTTTGTAGGTCTCTGATTAAGAGGGAGTCTGGAAACAAGTTTCTTACTTGGAAGAAACTTGGAAATTTCTAAGCCAAGAGGGAGCTTAGGTACATTATTTTTGTAGGAATGAGTACATTCCTTTATTGGAACATGTCCTCCCTAATTGAGAAGGAGATATAGACATGGCATTCTTTTATTCACTTGGGAAGACATAATGGAGGATTGGGTAATCATCTGGCATCTAATACTCTTTGAGGATGATATAGGGCATCCAAGATAAGAGTAGTGATAGAGGACCGATATTCTTTTAGGACTGGGAATCCAAGATAAGAATAATCTTGGTGGAACGCATCCTCAGAACCCGGGTAGGGTATGTTCCAAGAGAGACAATGATTAGAGTGTCTATAAATCATTTGTCTCGCCATCATTAAGCTCAGATCTTTTGGAGAGATATATTTGTTATTCTAGGCCTTGCTATATGACAATTCTAGTTGATGTGATGCTATACAAGTGGGTTACCAATCTAATTCTTCTTATGAGAAATTTTTCAGATTGAGAATGACCATGTGCCATTATGAATACCTCCCTATTTAAGAGGGAGTTTTGAAAAGTGTAACTAGGTTTGGTCTTCATAATGACATCTAATTGTGACTTATGTAAATGATGTAATGAAGAAAATAAAATTATTATTGTAAGCCTTTATTCATGGGTTTCATGAGAAAGTGATTTTATTTTAGATGGCTCCCATTAAGAGCCTTGGGATTTATCATTTAAAGTCAAAGAGTCAATGCCACGTATGAAGATCTCTTCTTGAGCATATGTCAAATTATACGAGTCTATAAAGTGTCTAGTATCCCTCCAAGGACAAGCACGGTTCTCCTCTTGATGTCGACTTCTAAGTAAGGTGAAAAATTCAAATTGGCTCACATTAAGGAGACACATCTATTCGAAAAAAATCATGTCATATTATTTATGGGACCAACTACTATATATACGTGGCTAGGGTCACCATATATGATATAGTACATAGTCTGTATTCTCTAGGATTTCGGAAAGCAATCACAGTCCGAATGTCACAATCGACAGTTTGGATATCTCTGAGTTTTTCAGATGGATGGATAGTGAAAAAATCTGGTCATCCCTCTCTGATATAGGCTCGGATCCCATCACAATTTGGTGACTATAGTTTCTATCGAAACACAGTTCATATCTCTTTAGGAATAAAATTCTTATCTCTTCAGAAACAAGTTCGCATCCCTTCAGAAGATAGTGCAGTCATGGTCTCGGAGTAATAGTAGTGTTAAGGGTATGGTGCAGTTACATGAAAAGGCGTCCTAACTACTTGGTGCTATGATATGGAGAAGGATCTCACCATCCTTTAGTGAGGTCAAATAAATAATTTTGGTGACCTCACTCTTAGTGTTACTACAGTATTTGTACAATCTCAGAAGACCTTGGTGATATAATAGAATGAGACCTAAAAGGTATCATCACAGTGATAAGTATGATTGTGATAATATTGACAAAGAGGAGTTAGAAAATAGAGTCAAGATGTTTTGTGACTTGGTCATGGAGTGGCTTATAGGTCAAGGGTCATGGTCTTGGTATTCTTTAATTGGAATCTCTATAAGAATAATTTTTGCGGCGTTTCCTCTCTAAGAGTGAGAGGTTTTGGCCCTGGCTCATAGCCTACATGTTGTGTCTCTTGTCTATTTATGTTTATGCATTAGTTACTATTTTAATCGAAGAAGAACACTAATAAAAAAAGAAGAATAAGATCCTAATATAAAGAAGTAAAAAACATTCACAAACAGTCACTAATGAAGAGAAATCACCTAATGCTAATGCCCTATATTTCTCAACATCAAGAACTATTGAAGGTGGGGGTCATAATTTTTAATAAAATCCCCTAGAGATCACCATTAATCATGGTATTAAAGTAGGAAGACCCTAGGGCTATGAATAAGTTGAAAATCAAGGAGGAATTTCCCATTCCAATTATTAATGATTTCACAAATGAAATTCATGGAGAAAAGTTTTTAATTGACCTTGATCTACATTTAGGATACCATCAAATCAGGATGAAAGAGTTCGAAATCCCTAATACAAACATCAAACACACATGAAAAATTGTTTGAAATACCTAAGACAAACATAAAACACACATGAGGATCATTATGGGTTTCTAATGATATATTTCGATCTTTGTGATGCTCCATCCACCTTTCGATACATCATAAACTAGATTTTCAAACCCTTCCTAAACAAGTTTGTTCTATTATTCTTCAATGATATCTTGATCTACAATAAAGCATGGGAATCACACATAGATCATGTTGATAAATCATTAAAACTCTTGAGAGAGAACCAATTATTCGTGAAGCACTCTGAATGTGTTTTTGTGGCTCCTGATGTTGAATATTTGGGTCACATTGTAAGTCAAGAAGGAATATGAGTTGATTCCAAGAAAGTGACTACAATATAATATTATCCCCATCCTAAAAAACTAAAGAGACTAAGGCGATTCTTGTGAATTTTAGGCTAGTAAAGGAAATTTGTGAAATTTACGAGAAAATAGCAACTTCCCCTAACTTAGCTCCTTAGAAAAGAATTCCTTTGTATACAGTGAGGAAGCAACATAACTATTAACTACATTAAAAGATGTGATGTGCAATAATCCGATATCAATAATGGATAACTTTAATAATGTTTTTCTCTTACAATGTGATGTGGGAAAGTAGAGGTCTGGGGGTGATATAAATCAAGAAATATTCCCCTAGGCATTCACTAGTATGAAAATATGTGACCACAATTTGAGTAAATTCACATATGAGAATAAAATGATGCCTATCCTTTATATAGTGGAGATTTGAAAACCATACCTCATAGAGAGGAATTTTAAGATAAGGCTAACCATTATAGTCTAAAGCACTTCCTTGAACAACATTTATCTTCACCAAAGGAACATAAATGGTCACCAAGATGTTGGGTGTAATTATGAGATCATCTATAAGAGTGTGATTTTGAGCAAATAGTTCGTGGAAAAATTGCAAATTTCCAATGCAGAAATTAGGAGTATTAATTGTTGAGCAGATGTCAAATATTCAAGGTAATTATTTCATTTTGTGACACACAGTCTAAGGAAGGATAAGGTCTAACAAAGGTACACATTTCTGAGTAGCAATTATGAGCAACAATTTGATTTCCTAGGAGACTAGCACATACCTCAAGGGAGAGATAAGTACTTGAAGTATATTAAATTTTCTATAAGAAATTATTTGAAATTAGCTAATGAAATCCTCCTTAAGACTGGTTTTCCCCTTGTGGGTTTTTATAGGGTTAGTGTTTGACCAAAAATAAGTGTCTTCAATTTATGTGTGTGCTTGTTAAATGTTTCATATCAGCTGAAAAATGAAAGAAAAATAGAGCTAGTCATGTAGTGTTTCTATTTCAATTTGCATTTAAGTTATATATGCAATGAAATATGGGGTTGGGCATTAAACTTCTATGCAAAACAAAATGAAACCAGGGAGGGCTACAACATAAGCTAAAATTTATACATTGGATCGCATTTGGTTTGGTTAACTTCATTTGAGAGGGTGGAGGTTGATATCTTTCAGTGAGTGGGAATTTTTTTTGGTTGGAGGTCAGATGGCTACTAGTTTGAGGGTGGATGATAGGTTGAGTGGGGTTGAAACTTTTTTCCCTGGAAGGAGAGGATAACCTTGTTGCTTATGAAGTTTGAGTTGTTAGATATTTTAGAGAGTGTAGTAGTTCCACCAATTGATCTTATTCAGTTGTTAGAATTCAAAAAGAAGAATGTCAAGGCTAGGAGGATATTTCTAGATGTAGTGAAAGACAGATGTGGGCATCCCTAATCACACTTTACTGGAGCACCAATGAGAACAAGAAGATGGTGTTGCGTCAGAAGTTAAGAAACACCAACATGACCAACACTAACAGGTGACGTCATACCTCAACAAGATAACATCAGTGAGATATGATTTGGACATAGTGGGAGAGATAATCCATGAGGAATAGTTGGTTAGCACGACATTGGATGGATTTCTAAAGTAGTGGGATGGATGCATAGATGACAATGGTTGCTAGAGAGAATTTTCCTAATTGAATGAGGATGTGGGATGATTTCTTCTAGGAGGAGACTAGGAGGAGTTCCAAGAGTGTTAGATAGAGTGGTGGCATAAATGAGGAGGAGAATGTTTCCCTTGAAACTAAGGGCAAGAATAATGCCAAGAAGGGGTCTTCTAATGGGGCCATGCAAGAGAAGTGGATACAGAAGGCCAAAGAAAAGGACATGAGCAAAGTGATAATATTTTTTATAAGAAGATGGGTCACTATGCCTTTCAATGTCACAATAAGAAGGGGAAGTAAAAGGGAGTAGTAACTTCAATAGTGGTGGATGATTTTTGCACCAGGTTTGGCACAAATTTTCTTTTAGTGGCGAGTCCAACCACTAGTGTCACATATTCTAGTGTTTGGTTTGTAGATAGTGGAGCTTCCTGCAACATGACTAGAGTTAGGGAGAAATTTACAACTCATACTAAGGATGATGTATACTTGGAGGTGGTGCTAGGAGATAAATATAAGGTCATAGAACCAGGATGGGAAATATATCCTTTTAGAGGGAGTCATCGCCTCCCTTAAAGGTGATAGATGTCTTATATGTTCCAAGGATAAAAAAAAACCTAATTTTAGTCTCAATTATTGAGCACATGGGATATTTAGTGGTATTCTAAGATGGACACGTGCTTATGTATCCCAAGGGATCCTACATCACTTGTGTTAGAGTGATTGGAGTCCCGAGTGGGAGACTTTACAAGTTCATGCTTCAACCTACTAGAGATTTAGTGGCACAAACCAATAGCAATGATTTGCGAGAGATATGGAATAGGAGGATGGCCCACTTACACCATGGAGCATTCATGATGCTAAGAGAGATGGTTACAGGTTTACCTAAGTTCAACACTGAGCATTGTGATGTGTCCAAGGGTGTGCTTTGGGAAATTACACCAAGATACATTTCAAAAGAAATGATAGCTAGGTAGCAGGTATTCTAGATTTGATACACTCTTATGTGTGTGATCCTATATCTCATGCATTATTGAGAGGATCTTAGTAGTGTGTTACCTTCACTGGCGACTACTCGAGGAAGACCTAGATTTTATTTATGAATACCAAGGATCAGGTCTTTAAAATGTTCCAAAAGTTTAAGGTTCTTGTGGAGAACCAAGCATGGAAGAAGATCAAGGTCTTGAGGATAAAAAATGGGTGTGAGTATCCCTCTAATGAGATGAATGAGTTTTGTAGGAGGCGGGCATGAGGAGGGAGAAAATAGTCCCTTATATCCCACAATAGAATGGGGTGGCAGAGTCTTAGAACAAGGCCATAGTGGGTGTAGTGAGAGATAACTTGCATGATCAAAGGATACCTCTCTTTTTTATGGGTTGGGGTGTGTAACACGGGAATTTTATTGCAGAACATGAGTCCACACAGAGTCTTAGGGAGTAAGACTCCTATGGAGACTTTTTCTAGGAAGAAGCCTCATATTAGGCACATCGGGATTTTTGAGTGCCTTACTTATTCACACGTCCCTGAGGAGAAGAGGAAAAAGTTGGAACCCATTGCAGAGAAGGGTATTCTTGTGGGTTACAATGAGACTTCCAAGGCCTACTGCATATACATTCATGCGCAGAGGAAAGTAGTCCTAAGGATGGATGTGATATTTGAGGAGGAGAGCACCTTGAGGAGGTCTCAAAAGGATGATCGGGTAGAGCATCAAGTCCTTGAGCATAGGATCACACCACATGTGTGAGGATCTTCAAGTGGTACACTAGGGTCAGGAGGACTATCTACTTTTGGGATGACTGGATCATAGACTTCAGGATCACCGAGTACAGGTTCCTGGAGTACAGGTTCACCAAAAGCCACAGGAGGGGAATCCTCATTAGGAGGAGAGGCTCTAGAGTAGGATTTTCACATACCAGTTATGGAGGCTAATTCAGGGAAGAGAAAACCAATATGGCTTCGTGAGACCCTGCGAGAAGCACACATGTCGGTGGGGAACACAAGTAGTCAATCATCGAGAGAAAAATGCTAAAGAGGTTGGGTGGATATATGGCAGATGTTGTGGAGACTAAGCCAAATAGATTTTATGAGGCTCCGAGTCAACAAATCTAGATGGATGTCATGATGGAGGAGTATGCCTCCGTCATGAAGAATGATGTGTGGGAGATAGTGTCGATAACTGAGGGAAAGTCAGTGGTGACTTTCAGGTGGCTCTGCAAGATCAAAAATGTTGCGGGTGACAACATGGAGATATTCAAAGTGGGATTTGTGGGAAGGAGGTTCTCACAGGTAGAGGGAGTTAAATATGAGGAGACATTCACACCATTTTCTCGTTATACCCCTATTAGAGCAATGATATCCATAACAAGAGAGATGGGTTGGATGATTCACTAGATGTATGAAGAACACATTTCTCAATGGGGTCATATAGGAGGAGGTTTATATTGAGAATACATAATGATTTGAGGTGCATGGGAGAGATTCTCATGTGTGTAGGATTAAGAAAGCCTTATATGGACCGAAGCAGACACCGAGAGCATGGTACGAGAGCATTGATGCTTACATGTAGAAAATGGGTTTCCAGAAGAGCGATACAAATACGAACCTATATTTTTTAGGGTCCAACCATAACCCCTTTTTTTATGTAATAAGCCCATGAGGGCCTAGTCTGAGTCATAGTTAGTTAGTTGAGTCAATAACTCCCATAAGCAGTTATCCGCATTAATAATAGTGTAAGTGGTTGACCCACATTCTAGAAAAGGGACCACAATTAGTTATAAACGGGCCTTACTTAATAAATAAGGTGGTTAACCCATGTTATGTAAGGGACCACTAATAGTTAGAGTTTTGGATGTCATTAGCCTATAAATAGCCTTAGGTAGAAGGAGGAAGCATTGTTTCATATTGTAATTGAGCTCTGCTCCGTTGGAGGTTTTCCCCTCGAAGAGGCAAGTGAACATTCTATTATGTTTCTGCATAATGAAATATCTTTGTCGCTTTTCTATTTTCTTGTGATATCTATCTGTATCGGCTATTTTGTTTCGTATTTCTTGTATTCTAGCTCATATAACAAGTCAAGTGCATAACAAGTGGTATCAGAGTGCTTTCTAGGGCTAGCGGGGCCTCCAGTTTTCACATAATTGTTTTTATGCTAGAGACATGTTCCAACATCTTTAAACCACAGGATCTATCATTGAGCGCATAAACTTATGGATTTGGGGAGGCATGCATGTTGGAACTACAAGAGGTGGTCACGTTTTTTGGACTCCCTTGTAACCCTTGTGGGTACCCCTTTGTTGGTGAAAAAAGAGGTCTCTGAGCAAGACCCAGGTTCAGGATAGAGGCCAACAAGTTTTCCGCAGTAGTCTTGCACAACGCCAACATTTGCATCCTACTCCAAGGAGCAAAGCATCTCACCGGAGGTGTGACATGACCTTAGTAAGACTAGGAGACAGATCATGTACCAGACGATTAAAACCATGAAGAACAACTAAAGGAACTTGAAACAGAAAACAGATCTCGCTACTATGTATATGCTATTACTCATCAAGCATGTTCAAGATGCTGAATTAAAATTTAAAACGGGGCACACATTCACAATAAGCAATTGATTAACACTCAACTCAGAACATTAAACACAACAATAACCATATTTCATTATCAATATCAAACGACATACATCACTCCACAGAGTCTATTACAATGTGATTCAGTACAACAGAGATCTCACAGAGCTCTCCTACGGCTCTTCTCTCTCTCTCTTCCCTCTGCCGCACTAACTAACTACCTCATATACACTGGTTGATTGCCTATTTGTTCTTCCACCAACGTGACTATCAGTATTTCCACTTTTCCCACTCCGCTGCTTGCTCCTTCTTCTTGATTACTAGGAGTTTTTTTTATTGTCCTTGTCTCCCATATCTGCCATATGCGTTGTTCTCCGCAACTATCGCGCCACCTATCTTCTAGCTATATGAAACCATGACAGCTCCCTCTCTACCTTGATTGCGCTCTGCCACCTATTCTCCACAACTCAAAATTGTTTCTTTCTCAAAACAAAGGCCCCAATAGGCCCCAACCACATGCTATTGACTCATCTCGAGTAAATATTTTCCTGTTGTTGTGGCTTCCATCGGTCTGTCAGCTTCTGAGGCTGACTTTGTCTTCTACATTTATTCACTCTGTCCAAACAAAGGCCGCAACTCTGGAACCTTGCTCAATGCTGAAGACTTGAGTTATATGAACTCGGTGATTGCCTATTGCCATTCTCTAATTAGTTGTTTGGATTCGGTGATGAATCTTTCAGCCTCGGTTTCATTTGCTACTAGCAGCAACCTGCTGAATACCTCTTGAATCTTTGGCCTGGCTTCGGTTGCCATCTGTTGTATTTCTTCTACTTTCTACTTGACTGGTTGCCTTAGATCTTTGATTACCTAATTTGTAGCAGCAGAGTTCTCCTCTATCTTCTGTATTTGGTTTCCAGTACCTCCGCTTGGTTGTAGAGCTAGGTTATGCTGACGGGATCAGAGGCTTCTTTGATCTCTTGTGAAATTTGATGAAACTATGCTGAGATAGGTTTGGGTTTCATGGTTAACGAGTTAGAGCATTCATGTAAATGTTTTAGTAGGTTGTAGGCCTCTTTGACTGTCGTCCCTTGGGTTTCCTTCATTCTGTTTACCTGCTTCTGTTTCTCGGTAACCTTCTCAGCATATATCATGGCGGGGTCTGGTAATGCTGGTCTGGCAGCTAGCATTTGTTTGAGTTCTTGGTTTTTTTTGTTGAGATTTTCACATCTCATTTTCACTCGGATAGACCTTTCGACCATGGAATAGGCCGATATGTCCTCCGGCGTCTTGTTATCCTGGGCAATTACTGTTGGCCAGAGGTCCTTGAAGATATCTGTTACCTTTTCCAACAAGCCCGTAGACTTTCTTCACCTTTTAGTTGATTGCGCTCTTCAATAAGTGCAATGACCTACCGTTGATGCTACTCGGCTCTCGTTGGAGGTCATTGTGCGTACCTTCGTTTGTTGTGCTACTCACGAATGAAGTCAGAGAAAGGTACGCCCCCCGCTTTGCATGCTCTCAACGCTAACATGTCCTTGGTCAAGGCTCCGAGGGGTTTTCATCAGTGATTGATTTCTCTGAGTACTCATGCGGTGATGCGGGTTGGTTATGTTCTGGCAGCTGAGGTTCTGGGTTATTCATGCTAGTGGTTGGTTGAATCTGCTGCAGTATTAGGTTGGCTTGCTAAAATGGGTTCGGCTCTTTTGGCGAGGGTGTTGTATCTGTAGTAAAAGATCCTCCTTGAATTAATAGTTTTAGGAAAGTACCCTACCCCACCAGAGGTTGGTTGACCTCGGTTACCCTAGCCGTACTCGAGTTAACTTCTGCCTCGGTATCCCCATTTGTCTTGTTTCTTAGCCTTACTGGGTCTGAGATAGTTGCCTAGGTGGATGGAGTGCGAGTGGATTGGTCTTTGGAAGTAAATGACGTATGGGGTGATGAATGGTGAGTATGAGGTGAAGAGGTGTGAGTGTGGGGTGGAGATGATGTCTGAATATTCAAACCGAGAACCATCAAATTAGACATGTAGCGCGGGTAGCTGACCCTGTGGTAACCTCGCTCTTCTTGAATTGGTAATTCTATATCCATGGATTGGGTTTGGATTCTTTATGAGGTCAACTATTTGCTTGTGGCACCATAATCTTTGCTTTCTCGGGACTTGGGTGCAGCTACCGAGGGTTTAGGTGCCTTTCCCTTATGGATTGAGGTGACTGTGGTTGTTGGTGTTGAATTGAACATGGTGGAAGGTAGGGCAGTGACGATAGGTGTTAATGTGGATGGTGATGCAAATTTGAACACTAAAAATCATAAAAAGAAGGAAACACAGTAGAAACACTTGTGAGGTTTTTTATTACCAGATTGAATTCCTTCACCTTCGTGTCTAGCTGGTCCAGTAAATGTTTTAGCTGCAATCGAGAAATTTTACTCGTTGTTTCCTATGGTGTTTTCCCTAGGAGTGCTTTCGGCAGCATGCCCTCGAACGAATAGTGAGGTATTCTGCTTTTGAATTCCATCCCAACTTCTGGCCATGAACATACATTAGTGTGGAATGCTTTTTCTTCAATTTGAAACTTTAACGGTCTCATTTTAAATGTGGTTTCATCCACGTAAATAATTCTGATATATGTCTGCTTGTGGGTGACGCCAAACCATATCTACAAAGAATATCTGTCCAACAGCTTCCTCAGAACCCTTTACTGCCTCGCCACCACATCCACCATCTTCCTATACCAGAATGAGAAAGCCTCCTCATTTACCTCCTTTTGTGCTGGTATCTCGCGAGATTCTCCAGGGTGTAAAATTCAATGCCATTGGTTGGTCGTTTGTGATTTCTGCGAGCTGTCTTAACCCCGAGTGAGTACATTTCCAAATCGCAAATTCCATTATGAGGTAGCCATAAATGAACCCTGTGGCTCTTCTGTAATTATCCTCGCAGGCCTCAAACAGTTCGTTCAATAGGAAGGTACACCAGTTTAACTAGGTTCCCTGGAGGCAGTGTTCCACGACTGAAATGGTGTCGAGGGTGCATTCACCTTTTGGTGTAATGCCTCATCATCTTACCCACTATTAGATAGCAGGAAAATTTCACTATTGGATTGTTGATAAGGTCTATCTTCGCCCCCTTCCATCCATTTCTGGTCTCATATTTCTTATAATAATCATAGTCTCCTGCCTTCTTAGCTCTCTTGGACACGTTTTGGAATTTCGTTGAGACATCCTTCCCTTCTGCCGATAATCTGTTAAGCCTACTGATATCCTCTAAATGTATCAGTATTTCTCGCCCCAGCCACAATGATCCATTCTGTCAGTGTCGGAATTTGTACACACATTAAAGCTCAGTTGTTCTAAACAGAGAGGTTTACGAGGTTTAGTATGGGTTTTTGGTAGGCTTGGATAGTCTAAACTATAGTAGCATTATTGTTGCTTCCCTCCTCCCTACGTAGCATAATTCTCTAAGTATACATGTCTCTTCATCCTTTTGAGGTATTAGGAATATTAATCTGTATCAATTAGATGCATTGTCATACTTGCCAACTAGCGATTCTATCCTTTGAACTCTCTCATTGAGCTCAAGCTCGATGACTGCTGGTGCTACCTTCATCATCTTCGTTCTTCTTTTGTATACCTAGAGTGTTGTTCTTGATCTCTTTCTGTGAATTCCTGCTACTGGACTATCTCTTTGAAATTCCTCTGATGAAATTTCACTTGTTGTTGCGACTATTTCTTGTTCTAACTCGGAATTTTCCGGCATTCTCGTGCTTTTCTTCTTTCATGTGGGTTAAGTAATGTAACCGACAATCGACATGAATGAGGTTGATAAGATTCCATAACTAATTAATTTATTCTGTCTCTCCCGCGGCTATAATCGTGCGATTAGTGATCACGGTGAGGTGTATTCTGACATCGCTGACTGTGTCTTCGGGATTTGGGTAGACGTGATGGGTAATGATTATGGCTTAATATGGAAAATTTATTACGGTAGGGTTGTTACTAATTATGGCAGTTAATTCTCAAATCCGGGTGATCCTACGGACTGACAACGGTATGATGGGTTATTATGATGGAATGATATTTGACACACTTGGCTTTTTAACATGGATGACACGATAGACGCTAGCCCCCCAACTACAATAGGTTGCGATGTGGTCTCCACATTGCGATGTGGTCTCCACATCACAACAGGTGGATTTGTTCTCTGCATTATTGTGATTTCTTTTTATCGAGATTCCTATCCTATTTCTCATCTCGGGTGCAAGAGAGTTATTAACTCGATCTATTTCTATTCTACCCTACTGACTCCTCTCGGTTGCGAGATTTATTTGAAAAATAAAAGATGAAACTTACTCGTGATAAGGTTTCAGGCATGCACCATTCACCCATCCTTGCAATACTTAGCCATCCAGTTGCACCAATCGAACCGCGCCTGAATATTTAATTTCAATGACATGGTATGGTCCCATCCAGTGTATTTTGAGTTTTCCCGGGAACTTTTAAAATTTGCTGTCATACAACAGAACTTTCCCTCCGATCGTGAACGTCTTATGCTTGATGTGACGGTCATGCCAAGCCTTCTGTATTTCCTTCTGAAACATCTGATGGAATTCCGTTAGGAATCTCTCTTCTTCAAGCTCTTGTAGCTCATGGAGGCGTTCAGTGATTGAGTCTTCCTTTGTTAGATGTACTATTGAAGCGATTAATAAAATTGGTATGATAAATTCAGTAGGTACCACCGCCTCTCTCCCGTACACCAATTGGAAAGGAGTTTGATTGTGCAACCTTTTTACAGTTGTCCTGTATGCCCATAATGTTGTTGGTATCTACTCATGCTAGTCATTCTGATTGGCATTGCATATCTTGGTTAGTCCTTTTTCTAAGATCTTATTGAATGCTTCAACGGTTCCATTTGCTTGAGGGTGGTATGGACTGCTCTTATGATGTTGCACCATAAAATTATCTAACAGAGACTTGATTGTTGTATTGATGAAGTGTGTACCTTGATCACTGGTTAGGCTTCTGAGGCAGCCAAATCTGATAATGATATTTTCAAAAATGAACCTGGCTGCTGTGTCTGCTGTGCAATCTTTCACTGGTGCTGCCTCTGCCCATCTTGTGAGATAATCTATTGCATTGCTTGTGAATGTCTTGCCACTGGTGCAATTGGACCTACGAAATCAACGACCCATTTTTCAAATTGCTGCAGTGCTCTGATAGGTTGTAGTGGAAAATCATCTTGGTGTGATGGACGTCCCATTCTTTGGCAGACATCGCATTTCTTTACATATGCTTTACTATCTTTATGAACTGTGGGCCACCATAACCTTGCTTGTAATATTTTTCTTGCGGTGGGTTTTGCACGAACATGGCCCCCCGCAACTCCAAAATGATACTCCCACAAGATGTCCTCTCTTTCATGGTTCATGACACATCTCCGCAAGACCTAGTCAAACCCCATCTTATACAGTTGTCCTGCTATCAGTTGATACTCAACTGCTTTCACTACCAAATGTCTTCTCTGAGTTGTCGTGTATTCATTTGGGCACTGTCCCGTTGCCAGATATACTGCTATCTGCTCCAGATAATCTGGGATGGCTTCTACTCTTAAGAGATCAACATCCGGTAACTGATCACCGAGGGATCCCCCATTCTCTCCATTTTCCAACCTTGATAAATGGTCAGGACCCACTTTTAACCTTCCTGGTTTCACTATCACTTCGAAGGTGAACTCCTGGAATAGTAGGAGCCATCTACAAATCCTTCCTTCAAGCACAGGCTTGTTAAATAGGTACTTCAATGCTGAGTGGTCTGTGAAAAAATTGAACGTACCTCCTAGTAGGTAATGACGAAAATTCTAAAGAGAATACACCATCGTAAGAGCTTCTTGTTCTGCTGTTGTGTAGTTCCTTTCAGTAGTAGACAACTTCCTGCTTGCAAAATATACTAGATGATCAACATAAATTTCTCCTGGCTGAGCTAACACCGCTCCTAATGCAATGTTGGAGGCATCAATATGGACATGGAACTGTTTGTCCCAGTTAGGATGAACCAAGATGGGTGCATTTTCTAACTTTTTTTTCAATGTATTGAGGGCACTAGTGCATTCGTCACTCCATGTGAATTGCTCTGACTTCCGTAACAACTTTTCCAATGGTGTTGTTATCTTTGCATAGTTTCAGATGAATCCTCAGTAGTACCCGGTATTTCCGAGTAGTGATCTTAACTGCTTCACAGTCTCTGGCACTTCTATGTTAACAATGACAAATACTTTTGCTGGATCCACACAAACACCCTGTTTACAAACAACATGCCCTAACAGCGTCTCAAAAGGTACTGCAAAGATGCATTTCTTGAGGTTGAGGGAAATTTGGAGTTGTTTTCATATTTCAAACATTGTTCTCAGCAAAGTTGCATGATTTTTCAGTAAATTGTAAACTGTCCAATCATCCATGTATACCTCAAAAAGCTTATGGATATAATCCTGAAATGCTGCTATCACTATTCGTGAAAACACTGTTGGCGCATTCTTTAGTCCAAAGGGCATGACATGGTATGAAAAAGATCCCCATTCGGTTGCGAAAGTGGTCTTCTTCTTGTTTTCTTCTGCTATTCTCACTTGATGATACCCTGAGAAACCATCTGTGAATGAATAGGCTTCATTTCCGGCCACATTGTCGAGAACCTCATCACTAAATGGAGTGGGAAATGGATTATGTATACCTGCATTATTGAGGCTTCTGTAATCCACACATACTCTAATATCGGATTTCTCCTTTTTGTTTTGTATCACAATGGGACTGACCCACTCTACTTCCTCCACTAGAAAAATCAGCCCTCCTTTCAGCATTTTATCTATTTCTACTTTGACTTTCTCCTTTACCCTTGGATTTAGGCGGTAAGGCCTATGCTTCACTGGTCTTGCATCGAGCTTCAAGGCTATGCACATTTCTCCCATGTCCCCCTTTATTTCCTTTAGCTCTGCTACTGAGGATGGGAATAAGTCGTCATATTCCTATAGAAGGTCGAAGATTTCCTTGGTCATTTCTGTATCCCAGTAGTCTCCGATGGACGCTATTTTGGGTTTGTCAGTGTTTCCAATGTTCGGCTTCCTAGTCTTCAAGGGTAACAGGTGCAGTCCTTCTATTTTTGGTTCCTCCTGTATATCCTGCTCCCCTCCTCTCTCTTCAAAGTATAAGTGTCGGAGATTCTCTAAATCGTCGTCATCCATCTCACTATCTATTCGTTTGCATGCTACTGATTGTTTGATAATCTGTTCCGAGAGAAGTTGCTCTTCGTCTTCTTGAATATTTGGGAAAAATAGTACTCTTTTGATGGCTTTTAGTGCATCTATAACCAGTTTTGTTTCTCCTTTAAAAGAAAAACATTGCGTAAACTTTTCCTCAACTACTTGCCAGTTGCCAGTTTCTCCTTTTTTTCGGTCAAGTACCAGGCCTGTGGAATTGTGTCCAGTGAATGTATAAAATTGTGCATCCACATAGATTCTGGATACCCTGCTTTCTTCTAGTTTTACTCACAATTTTCTAAATGCTTTGTGGTTTTGGAGTCCCCTTGGTACTTCTCAATGAATTGTGGTCTTGCATCTTCCTTGAATCTAGCTCTTAGTGCTATTGCAACATCTTCCCAATTAGAAAGTGAGTTGCGATGGTTGACCCACCACCTTGCTGACGTGTATTACATCGCTACATCCATAAGAGGGACTCTGTGTTCTATTGGTACCTTTTCTTCTACTTTTGCAATAAATGTATTTACAACATTCATATTTGATAGTGTCAGATATCCTCTTACCTCAGTTCCAATCCAGTTGACTCCTCGAATATTAACATATATTATATTATTAGTCTCGTATCCTCCTTGTTGCCAATCATCCCAAGCTATTTCCGAGCCCAAGTCTGAACTCTGAACACTTCTCTAGCTTACGGTCCCTCCCGCTGTTGGATTGATATAGTATTCTCTCTTCCCTGCCGTCATCTGGTAAAGGTGATCGAGAAGTTGAGCATCCTCTCTGTTGTCAATAGTTTCTGTATATCGAGGTCCCTGATATGGGTCAAGTGGCTGAGTGACCCTGACTTCCCCATCTTCAAATATCATCAATTATTTTTTCAAGTCGATCACTGCATAGTTCTCGAAGGCCCAATATATCCCTAACAATGCAGGATAGGGATCCTTGTCCCCCATGATGTCTATCACCTCAAAATATGTATATGTTTTCACTCCCGCAACATCAACCTCGACCTCTTCTAGCCTTCCTATGGGCACAATACAGTACTGATTTTCCATGCGGAGCTTTATTGACGAGTATGTCAACTTTGGATTTCCCAGTGCTTCCCACGTCTTTCTTGGTAGAATGTTGACATCTGATCCTAGGTCGAACATGGTGTCTTTGATTTGAAATCCCGCGACTTGAGTATTTACACGGAATTCCTTTCCTATTATTCTCTTGTTTCTTTTTATCCTTCTTATGTATTTTTCGGTTGAATCTCTTAACTCTCCCAGTTCTATGTTTTCCTGCACCACCAATTCTAGATTTTTCTTTAGTTGTTCCAGCATTGGTGCATTGGTTACAATTTTCAAAAATAGTCGGAACCATTCCTCAATCATTGTACTTGTATCGGTCTGCTTCTATTTTCCTATGGTCGGCTGTGGAAGCTCAATGTATTTACTCCCCCCTGTTTGGGAAAATGTTTCCACTGCCTCCTTAAAATATTTCCTCTGTCTATCTGGTCTAAAAGCGGTTTTTGGAGATGCTGGCTTGATCAGATTTATCGGGTCCATATTCTGTGCATCCTCCCTAGGTTACTATGGCTACACTTTGCATGGGCTGAGCTTCTACTATTATTGGTTATGTATTCACCATATTCACTTCTCTCTGTCTAGCTCTTTCCTCTCACCTCTTAAATAATTTTGGACAGTATTGAGTTGCGTGTGTATTGAATCCGCACTGGGAGCACCATGGTATTCTGGGTAGCGGACATTCCCTTGCTATGTGCCCTTCTTGGTCACAGTTGTAGAACCTTACTGGTCCTCTTCCTCTAGTTCTTCCTCCTCTCGTTCCTCCTCCTCTACCCTTGGAGCTTCATTCACTATATAGTATGGTTTGTCCAATCATTCTGCTAGGGCATTGAGGGCTCTACACTGCTCTATATTATGCGTTGTAGAAGAGAAAAATTCACAATATGTATTTTTTGGAACATTGGAATATTTCTGCAAAATTGGGCATAGTCGCGGAGGATGACCAATGCCTTTGCATATTTCATAGCATTCAGTTGAGATCTGATTCTGTTGAGCAAGGAACCTTGGAAAGTGGGGTTGCGGTTGGTATAATCCCTGAGTATTTATTTGCGCAACTCCCCCAACTGGTGGAGCCCCTTGGGTCCCTGCTGTTGAAGCTCCTGCATTTTTCCCCCGCAACCTTGGGCATTCTGTGGCCACGTGTACCTCCATCAAACAATGGGTACACCACACATTGGGCCTTGCAGGTCGTATCAGTTGAATGTCCTTCAACTTATCTGTTAAGCTGGATTTATGATGTTGTAGCCCTAATATGGAAGGGTCTTGAACTGCTGCTCCTCCTTTGAACTCTTGCGGATACCCCACCATAGCTTCTATCTTCATGGCTTGCTCCAGGGCATCTTGTAAGGTATCAATCTTCTGCTGTGTCAGTGGAGTTCTTGTCAACGAAAGAAGTGCTTTAATAAATCAATCTCGTTGGTGATTTAGATCGATTGGGTAAATTAGTTTCCAAATCGAATCCTTGAATCTTCTCATCAGGTGCCACGTCGTTTCACCTTCTCGTTGTTTAATCTCCCACAACTCCGATAATCCTTGCTGATCTGTTTGAGGTAATTTAAATTCTTTGACAAATTCTCTCTTTACATCGTCTATTTTTGGGTTTTGATGAGCTTCGGACCATTTAATGAACCAGAGAAGAGCTCTCTCTCTTAAAGTAGTCTGGAACTCGATTAAATTAACCGCATCTGGTGTCTGCCGAGCCCTCCATATCACTTCGCAGAGATACCAGTGTTGCTCCACATCATCGTTGCCCCTCCTAGATAATTTTGGGTATCGGGTAAAGGATCTCGCCATATTTATTTGTATGGGTGGTACTAAAATAAAACCTCTACTTCTTGGCTGTGAGATTGTATTACTAGCATTATAGCTAGTAGATATATGTATTGTAGACATAACACTATTCAACTTGCTAAACTCCTATAACTTAACAAAGATTTTATCTAGTGGCTGATAAAGTACCAGGGGAAGGTTGGGACTAGAGCTACTTGAAATTTAGGGAATAGGATTACCTTGAATTACGGGTGTCGGCCTCTCTCTAAATAGTTGCTCCATCGCAACATGCATATCCACATTAGATATCTCCTCAGGGTACACGTCCTTCACATTGGAATTTTCTCCCTTTTCTCTTCAGGCTGGGCTCCTATACACTTGCATAACTTCTTTGATGTTCCCTCTTATTCCTTAGGATTCGATCTGACCTTCCATTTACTTTTTCATATGCGGTGCCTTCTCCTTGTCCTGTCGACTACTTTCCTGCCTCTCAAACTCATTCATCACCTTTTACCGCCACTTCTCAGCAATCTGTGCCCTCCGATGTGCTCGTCGCTCTCTCAATCTACTGGAGGTTCTGGCATCCATATCCCTATTCCCCCTTCTAAATTACTTGTAGCATCTTTCCCTTAGCTCCTTCCCCCAGTACTGGAGGTTTAAGTCTGCATCTCAGACTTTTGAAATTCCATCAAACCCTTGTCCACCATTAAATCTTTGATCCACAACGAGATTTACTTCAACAGTTTTCCCCGCAATCCGGATCTTAATATGTCCTCAGCTTTTGAAAAGGATTGGTAACACTCAGCTATAAATCCATAATGTATCCTTCCAAAGGTGAGTGCACCCAGAAATCTACGGCTCAAGTCAAATCGGTATCTAATCGATGACTTGACCCTCTAGGGGCAGCTTGACTTGTAGTATCTATGACCAATTATAAAGTTCTTCGGGAACGTTCCCCAGAAAATTTTGTACGGGTCACTTGCAGATAATGTAGATTCGAGAAAACAAGACCCGATCCACAGCCCGGTATTTTCCCTCTTCAGTTTTCGCGGCTCCACTAGTGATATGAGCCCAGGTATAAGTGGTTATCCACCAAGCCATAGTTCTCTCTCATAGATCCACAATACCATGATATAAATCCTAAATGAATTTGTAGGTCCCGACAATGGAACCATTTGTTGGCGAAAAAGGAGGTCTCTGAGCAAGACCCAGGTTTAGGATAGAGGCCAACAAGGTTTCCGCAGTAGTCTAGCACAACACTGACATTTTCACCCTACTCCAAGGAACAAAGCATCTCACCCGAGGCATGCCGTGACCTTAGTAATATTAGGAGACAAATCATGTACCCTACGATTAAAACCATGAAGAACTAAACAAACTTAAAACAACAGACATATCTCACTACTATGTATATGCTATTACTCATCAAACATACTCAGGATGCTGAATTAAAATTTGCCACGTGGCATACATTCTCCGTTGTGGATCATTTGCAATTTCCTTTTATTTTCGACTCTGAAAATATAAAAATAGAAAATTGTCAAAAATATGTTAAAGTATTATAATATTTATACTTTGGCACAAAAATATTTCTTTTCGTTCAATAAAATCAAAATTTTAGATACTTTGAACCTTATGAAGTGGGTCCCTGACTTAAAGTTTAAAGGTCGATCATTATATCAAGTGGGATGCGATGAAAGCTCATACTCTAATCGAAGGACTCAACCCGTGGGCACAACTAGTGCTCTAATTAAAAATAAGAGTGCCTCTGTAGTTGACCAGGTTGACTGTGGAAGAAATATAGATAAGCGGTGGAGATTGACTACAGGGGCACAGGCCAAAATAATTCTCCGTACCCCAAGACCCCCTGCAGTGACGTAATACGCTGAGTTGGTCACAGCTATCATCCACATTAGTTGAACTCAACGGTTCACTGGCATGTCATGTCAGCATTTAATTTTAAAAAAGGTTGTGCCACCTATTTAAGCGAAATTCTCATTTTTCTCGAAGCTATTTTGTATTAAGTTGAAATTTGTGATTGTTTTAGCCGCATCCCGTTTAGTTTTCCATCACTCCCGTTAAAATTTACCTGTTCGTCACCACAATTAATGTAACCCGAATTATGGCTAAGAGTTCATCTATGTCGGGTTCTGCTAGTCATATCCCTCTCATGGATACCGAGAGGGATATCCAAGATACAAATTGTTCCCTGGTTCATCTTCCGTTTTACCAACAAGTTCTCTTGAATGAAAAAGCCTCTCCAATTTATGCTGCCACGGTAAAGTCTATTTTTTTGTCTGCATGTATCCCTAGAACCCATATTTTTCCCAAATTTATATCCTGTTTGGTTTCTGTTATGTATCCTGGAAAATGTTTTGTGATGAATTGTCAAGGAGAGAATGTTTTACAAGTATCTGCCCAGTTAATCCGCCAAGCCCTTTGTTACCCTGAGTCAGAGTCATGTGTTCAATTCTCCGATGATTCTTTGGTAGCGTGTTATGATAACCTTGCAGGTCAAGACTTCAATCAGCTTATTCAATTTCTAAAGCCTAACACACAGCAATTTCAGCCTGACATCAAGGATTTTCCTATCGAAATTTTTGATACTGAGGTTCATCTGGTTCTAAGCAGCATTGAAAATATTATGGGTAAAGATGATGACAGAATGGTGACAACAGTGTCAGATGTTTGCAACGATGATCAACTTTCTTCAAAGGCATTTTCAGTTGTTGTGGATGGTGAAAAATCTGTTTACAGAAAGACCTTCCTATAACGGAATTATTGCTTTCAGGTTAGAATTTCACAATATGATACATTCACCTAGGACAAGAGTACATATATGGAAGACATGCAGAGCCTGGACAATAGACTTGCCAAAGGGTCCTTCAACTTCAAAGAAAGACAAACTAGAAGCGAATCTAGGAAATGTAGCAACAACGTCATCAATTCCCATTCAACATATAGATTAGGATGTTAGTTTTATATTATTGTAATATTTCTAAGATGATGTAAATGTAATAAGACATTTTGAGGGTATGTAATAGTAGCTTACAAAGTCCTCAGGAGTTGAGGTAGTTAGGATCAGTTATAGCAGTTTCGAACTACTTTTATTTGTATTTAATGTAATAATTCAGGAGAAAAAAGGTTCTGAGTTTTGGACGTCCAGACTATAATTTTTTTACTCAAAGTTTTCAAAGATTAATGAATGAGAAGCAAGTTTCTGGAATATGTTTATGTTGATATGTGTTCAAGTTTACGTTCTGTGTTTTCTATCTCTGAATAAAACGACGTAATGAGTAGCAGGTCTCTTTTTACTTATGTAAGCAAGAGTTAAAACCCTTAATTGGCACTCCATTTAAACTGTTTCCTTCATATAATTCTTCTGGAGTTTGAGATGACATATTCTGTGTAACAGCATATCAGTTTGGACTTCTTTCTTTCATTTTCTTCTGGTCATTTCATTCAACATTATCAAATGATAACATTGTGAGACATTCATTATATTTTATATTTGAGGGTTTAATGATAAATACTTGAGGGTGATTAAACAAAGACAAAAATTTTTGTGACATAATCATATAAATGTCTTAAGCACTGATTCCTTATCACAGCTAAGAGATTGTCTCTTAAGGTACAACATTTTTTGGCGTTGTTGCAAAAGACGAAGAAACGAATTTTTTCCCTGGGTTTTGTTTATATTTCCTTTGGTTATTCAGAGAGGAGGAAATATTAAAAGCTGTGTTTTCATTTTGTAATTTTGGCTTATAAGAGGCCACATACGAGGTCTGATACCTCTCAGCAGAAGGTTCCTACCCTTTCAAATCCAGAGAAGTTGGTTTCTAAAAAGGACCAGAAATAAAAAACACTTTCTACACCTGATGCCACACTGCCTTCACCTGGCAATAGTTCTCATACTCTTTCATCCAAGGATATTTCTCGGAAACTCACTTTCTCGGAACAAGAATCCTTATCTCCATCCATTCATTTCCAAGAAACAAGGTTATAAGAGCATTCATTTGAATATGTATCATTTAAATTTACAGAGACTCAGCCTAATACAGTTTCTAGTTCTTATACTTTAGTTTATCAACCCTTTCCCTTATCATTTGTTTCACCCCATTCATCCACACCTACAACTAGTACCTAGATTCCCACTACTCAAGGAGTAGTCAATCAGGGCATAAACATGGCAGCCCCTGCTTTCTTGATGAATAGGTATGCACCATTAAATCTTCCCTAACCAATGAATGCAATGCCTCAAGAGTATCTTAATTTGCTTCCTAGATTTATTGGTGAAGATGAAATAACTGCAGAACAACACTTGCCTTTGTTTTGCACTTTTGTCGAAAATTTTAATGTTGAACATCTAGATGTAGTAATGAGACTTTTTGTGTAGTCTCTAAGAGGAGAGGCAAGAAAATGGTTTAAAGGATTACCAAATGGTTCAATTAATGACTGGGATGAGTTAGAAAGACAATTCGTCCAAATATGGGGTGAAAAGAGAGACCATGGTTATTCTTTGACAGAATTTAATGCTATTAATAAAAACCAGATGAAAATGTGAGTGATTTCATTAAAAGATTTAATAAATTGTACAATAGTTTTCCTGCAGAAATGAAACCCCCTCCTATTGGAGAAAGAGTTGTTTTTGCTGGGGCATTTGTATCAGATTTTAGTTTTACGTTGAGAGAAAATATGTCCCCTACTCTTGAACAGATCCAAATGGATGCTTTAGAGATTGAAGCAAATATGATTGCTGCTGGGAAAGCTCAAGAAATGCAGTCAGTTCAAGATGAGTATGACTGCTACCGGGAAGTACTCAAGAAAAGAAGCCGCCCAAGATAAAGGTAAAGCTAAAGAAGAGTCAATACAAGATCAAAGGATTGATGACATGACCAAGTTCATTAAAAATTTGTCAAACAAATTAGTAAAGTTGGAATTGGATAACAAGAAACCTACACAACAAGACAGAGGGGTTTTTAATCCCTAATTCAGAAAGCAACCCCTGCAAATTTTGCAGAGGGAAAGAAGAGATTAGGATCAAGCTCAAGCACCCTTATATATAGAAGCAGCACCTTCCCAGTCTACTGATGATGATCAGAAATAAGATGAAGAATGAATTTCTGCCATATACATGGAAGGTAGTGCAAAAGAAGAATGTGAAAGAGAATGTGAAGAAGAATGTAAAGAAGATGATATTTCATTTTATCAGGAAGAAATGGATGACTATTGTAAACAATTTACTGATTTTATGCAAGTTTAATTGCCTAAAAAGTATGACTTGAGATCTAAAAAGAGGTTGAGAACTCGGGATGATGAAGAGAAAGAATCAGAGTCAGTCCCTTCTCCAATGGCAACTCCACAATAGAAAAATTCAATAAAACAATCAGACAAGGGGAAGCATCCCATGAATCCAGTAAAAGAGAAAGAGAAGCAACAAGTTGAGGCTTCCTAAAACAAGTCTAATGACTAATATCTTGGAGAAGATTGTTACTGTTCCTGAGCAACATGTAAATCCAAAAAAAATAAAGAAGAACCTGAAAAGTTGATAAAACAAAACCAAACTTTAAGTTTGTCTAAAGAGTTAGAAAAAGTTAAAATTCAAGTACCTCTTCTTGAGTTGGCTAAAACACCTAGTTATAAGAAAGAAATTGCATAGTTTATCAATCTATCTCTGTCTGATGAGGTGGGTGATATTTTGAATTTGCAAGAAGAGAAACCAGTGGTTACTTTCGGGCCTCGTGTTGAAGAGGTAGACTCTTCTGTTCCACCTTTTTATATATCAATACTTTTTCATGATTTCATGCTACATAATTGTATGCTTGATTCTGGTGCATCACATAATCTTATGCCTTTATCTGTGATGAAAGAGCTTAATTTACAAATCACTAAGCCATATAGAGACCTCTATTCTTTTGATTCAAAGAGGGTGAAGTGTGTAGGTCTTATCAAAGACATGGTTGTTTCCTTGGTCCAAATTCCAGCCAAGAGTATCATGGTGGATGTAGTAGTTAAAGATATTCCAGCTAGATTTGGTATGCTGTTGTTGAGATCCTAGGGAGAAAATCTTGGAGGTGTGTTAAAATTGGATTTCACATATGCCATCATTCATGTTTTCAATGGGGAGGAGAGGAGGTTATACAGAGAAACCAGATTCATGAAAACTACCACCAAGAAAGATGCAGTTAATTCCCCCATTTATGGTCAAGAGAAAGTGGATCCCTCTTGTTTTATGCTGCATGAAGATGCAAAATTTTCTGAAGACTCACAAAAGCATCTCTCTTCAACAAGTGTACATAATGAGTTGCGTTCAAATAAACTTTGGAAGTGTTATTTCAATGGTGCATATTCTAAAGAAGGCACAGGAGCTGGGTTCATATTTATATCTCCTGAAGGTAATCTTTTACCTTTTTCTTTCAAAATAGAATTTGAATCTACTAATAATGTGGAAGATTATGAAGCATTGATTTTGAGCTTGCAAACAACTAAACAAATGGGAATACAATCTATTTCAATCTTTGGTGATTATGAGTTAGTAATAAAACATATTAAGAATTGGTGTCAGACTAAGAATCGCAGATTGAGATCCTATAGAAATGAGGTGTGGGATCTAATTGAAAATGATTTTGATGCCTTTAATCTTCAATTTATTCCAAGAGAAGAAAATAGAATGGCAGATTCATTAGCAGTTGTAGCCAGATAATTTAAGCCACCAATTAATCCAAGACTGAGATATGAAATTGAGTTGAGACACAGGCCTTCAATCCCTAATAATGTAAAGCACTGGCAGGCATTCGAAGATGATGAGCAGATCAATCAATTTTTAACAATGATTGGAAATTTTTAAGAGAGTCAAATTGATCTAGAAACTGATCAAGCTGATCAAAATGATGTACCTAGAAACCTGAAGCAGACAATCGGTGATTAGAAGATAATTCAGTTGAAGGATAATGTATTGCCCAGAGGCTTGGTTCCTCTAGAAAGACTGTTCGATGCTAATGATGTAGCAGTGAATCAGAAGAAGGCATCTCAGGATGGAGAGATGGAAGACTGTAATTTAGGAACTCAGCAAGAGCCCAAAATAGTGAAATTGTTCAAAGGAGTTCCTAAGGATTATAAAGAAAGGTATGTAGACCTTTTCAGAAAGTTCATAGATGTGTTTGCATGGTGATATGAAGATTTGAAAACTTATGATTTAGATATTGTTCAACATAAAATATCATTGAAGGATGGGGTTAAGACACATAGGAAGAAGCTTAGACAGATTATTCCACTATTACTGGCTTTGATTGAGAAAGAGGCGAAGAAAATTTTGCAAGCAAAAATCATAGTTCCACTCAGGTATTCAGAGTGGGTTTCAAATCTGGTTCCAGTCAGAAAGAAAAATGGAGAGGTAATATTGTGTGTAGATTTATGGAACTTGAATAGAGCCTCCTTGAAGGATAATTATCCTTTTCCAAAGATGGACTATGTCATGTAGAAAGTAACTGGAGCTTATAGGTTATCCATGGTTGATGGTTTTTCTGGGTACAACCAAGTAGCGGTTGAGAAAGGAGATCAGAAGAAAACAACCTTCACTACACCATGGGGAACATTCATGTATGCCAGGATGCCATTTGGCCTCATGAATGCAGGAGCTACTTTCCAGAGGGTAATGGATATAGTTTTTCTAGGTGACAAATTTGTAGTCATATATTTAGATGATATGACTATTTTTTCAGGGTCTAGCGATGAAAATTTGGAGCATCTGCAGAAGGCTTTCTTGAAATGCAAAAAATTTGGGTTATCATTGAATCCTAAGAAATCCCTGTTTTCTCTAGAGGAAGGTAAGTTGTTGGGACATATAGTTTCAAACCAAGGTGTGAAAATTGATCCAGCAGGGGTTGAGGCTATATAAACAATTCCATTACCTAGAAGTAAGAAAGATATTCAAATATTTCTTGGGAAAATCAATATTTTGAGAAGATTTGTTCCAAATTATGTTGAGATTGTCAGAAATATAACAGATATGTTGAAGAAAATGCTGAAGTAAAATGGGACAAAGAAGCAAGAGAATCCTTTGCCAGAATCAAAGAGGCACTTCAAGAAGCTCCAATTGTGATTAGTCCAGATTATCTGAAAGATTTCAAAAAAATTTCATTTGCATCACCTTCCACTATTGTTGTTTTGTTGTTATAGAAGAACGAAGAAGGAAAGGAGCAACCAGTGGCATTTTTCAGTAAAGTCCTCAGAGAATCAGAGCTCAAATACAATATCCTAGAGAAACAAGTATATGCCTTAGTGAAATCATTAAAAGCGTTCATGACATATGTACTTCATTCTCAAATATTAGCATATGTACCTAATTCTATTGTAAAAGATGTGAAGATTCAGAGTGATGTAGATGGAAAAAGAGGAAAATGGATTGCTAAAATCTAAGAATATGATTTGGACATTAAACCTACTAAGCTAATCAAAGGATAGGGATTAGCTAAATTGCTAACAGAATCTAATTTTCAAACTCTGGGAATTGATTTTCTTGCACCATTAGATGAAATGGTTGAGGAGACCAATCAGATTAAAACAAGGTCAGCAATCAAGTACAAATTTCTTTGCTCAAACTGGTATAAAGATATTATTCTTTATTTTTTATTTTTCTCTTGTCCTCCCTCAATCAATAGAGCAAAATACAGAGCCCTAAAACTTAAAGCTCAACCTTATATTCTAATTGATGCTAAGTTATATTGGAAAGATCCTATTGGTGTCTTGTTGCTATGTTTGACATAAGGAGAATCAATGGAAGTGATCAAGGAGTATCATGAATGTTTGTGTGGAGGTCATTACAGTTGGAAAGTAACTTCTCATAAGATTCTTAAATCAGGTTTCTACTGGCCTTCTTTATTTGCTGATGTGTACAGAGTTGTTAGAATTTGTTAGAAGTGCCAATTGTTTGCAGAAAAGAAAAGGTTAGCTCCTTTACCTCTTCTTCCTGTTTTTATTGAAGAACCCTTCAGAAAATGGGGATTAGATTTTATTGGGGAAATTAACCTACCATCAAGTGGGCAGTTTAAGTGGATTCTGGCTTCCACTGATTATTTTACAAAATGGGTAGAGGCAATTCCTACCAGGAAAGCAAATGATTTGGTAGTAATGAAGTTTTTGGAAGAGAATATTTTCAGCAGGTTTGGATGTCCAGTGAAAATCGTCACAGACAATGCTCAGGTATTCAACTCAGTCAGGTTTATAAATTTTTGTCAAACTTATAATGTGATATTGTCTCATTCCACAACATATCATCCTCAAGGGAATGGATTAGCAGAGTCATCAAACAAGACATTGTTCAAGATCCCGAAGAAAACAATTGATGAGAACCAGAAGAATTGGGATTCAAAGTTGATATTTTCTCTATGGGAAGTAAGAATGACTACTAGAAGTTCTATCGGTAAGTCCCCTTATGAGTTAGTATATGGTACTCAAGCTTTGTTTCCCACTCAGTTAGCAAAACAAGTAATTTATTTACTTCAAGAAGCACAGGAAGAACCTAATACATTGATAAGAAGGATGAATAAGGTAATAGAGTTGAGTGAAAGAAGAAATAAAGTCAAAGACAATTTGGTCACATATCAAGAGAAAATGAAGTCCATTTTTGACAGAAAGGCAAAGGAGATTATGTTCCAAAATGGAGATCTAGTACTAAGATGGGATACCAGGAGAGAGGAGAAGGGAAAACATGGTAAATTTGATCCTGTATAGTATGGTCCTTACAAAATCACTGAAGTAAGATCAAATAACACTTTTATGCTGGAAAATATTGATGGGGAAGCAGTAGAATTGCCTGTTAACGGGCAGTATCTAAAACATTATTTCCAGCACTAAAGATAACAGGTTCATTTGTATATATTCAGTGTTCCTCATTGTATATTTTTCATCAAGCACCATTTGACTTCATGCCAGAAGTGAAGGCACTAGTCTGCAGGTTCTTAGTGTTTCGTGGCAAAAAACACTATCCCCAGGTGGAGCCAGATGTTGTGGATCATTTGCAATATCATTTTATTTTCGACTCTGAAAATATAAAAATAGAAAATTGTCAAAAATATGTTAAAATATTATAATCTTTATACTTTGGCATAAAAATATTTCTTTTCGTTGCATTAAAATCAAAAGTTTAGATACTTTGAACCTTATGAAGTGGGTCCCCGACTTAAATTTTAGAGGTCGATCATTATATCAAGCGGGATGTGATGAAAGCTCGTACTCTGATCGAAGGACTAAACCCGTGGGCACAACTAGCGCACTAATTAAAAAGAAGAGTGCCTCCGCAGTTGACCAGGTTGACTGCGGAAGAAATATAGATAAGCGGTGGAGATTGACTGCAGGGGCACAGGCCAAAATAATTCTCCATACCCTGAGACCCCCTGCAGTGACGTAACATGCTGAGTTGGTCACAACTTTCATCCACGTCAGGTGAAATCAATGGTTCGTTGGCACGTCATGTCAGAATTTAATTTTAAAATGCTGCGCCACCTATTTAAGCGAAATTATCATTTTCTCGAAGCTATTTTGTATTAAGTTGACATTTTTTATTGTTTTGTGCTGTGTCCTGTTCAGTTTTCTGTCACCCTGTTAAAATTTAGCCACCTTACAAGTCGTTGGTTGTCATAGTCCTAAATTATGGCCAAGCGTTCGTCTCTGTCTGGTTCTGCTAGTCATATCCCTCTCATGGATACTGAGAGGGATATCCAAGATATGAATTGTTCCCCGGATCATCTTCCATTTTACCAAAAATTCCTCTTGAATGAAAAAGCTTCTCCAGTGTATGACGCCATGGTCAAGTCTGGTTTTCTGTCTACATGCATCCCTAGAACCCATCTTTTTCCTGAATTGATATCCTGGATGGTTTCCATTATGTATCCTGGCAAATGTTTTGTGATGAATTTTCAGGGAGAGAATATTCTACAAGTATCTGCCCAGTTAATCCGCCAAGCCCTTTGTTACCCTAAGTCAGAGTCATGTGTTCAATTCTCCTATGAATATTTGGTAGCATGTTATGATAATCTTGCAGGTGAAGACTTCAATCAGCTTGTATATTTTCTAAAGCCCAACACACAGTAATTTCAGCCTGACAGCAAGGATTTTCCTATGTAGGTTTTTGATACTTAGATTCAGCCAGTATTGAGTAGCATTGCTAAAATTTTGGGTGAAGATGATAATAGTATGGTGGATAATTCAATGTTGTGGATGTTCCGTAACGATGATCAACTTTCTTCAAAGGCATTTTCAGCTGTTGTGGATGGTGAAAACTTTGTTTACAGAAAGACCTTCTTACAACCGAATTACTACTTTCAGGCTAGAATTTCACAATCTGATACAATCACCCAGGACAATAATATAGATATGGAAGAAATGCAGAGCTTGGAAAATAGACTTGCCAAAATATCCTTCAACTTCAAAGAAAGACAGACTAGAAGCTGATCCAGGAAAGGTAGCAGCATCGTCATCAATTCCCATTCAGCATATAGATTAGGATGTTAGTTTTATATTATTGTAATCTTTCAAATATGATGTAAATGTAATAAGATATTTTGAGGGTATGTAATAGTATCTTACAAAGTACTCAGGATTTGAGGTAGTTAGGATCAGTTATAGCAGTTTCGAACTGCTTTTTGTTGTATTTAATGTAATAATTCAGGAGAAGAAAGGTTCCGAGTTTTGGACCTTTAGACTATAATTTTTGTACTCAAATTTTTCAAAGATTAAGGAATGAGAAGCAAGTTTCTAGAATATGCTTATGTTGATATGTGTTCAAGTTTTCGTTCTATGTTTTCTATCTTTGAATAAAACAAAGTAATGAGCAGCAGGTCTCTTTTTACCTATGTAAGCAAGAGTTAAAACCCTTAATTGGCGCTCCTTCGTTTTAATTGTTTCTTTCATATAATTCTTCTGGGGTTTGAGATGATATATTATGTGTAACAACATATCAGTTTGGACTTCTTTCTTTCATTTTCTTCTAGTCATTTCATTCAACATCAGTAAAAGACAGCATTGTGAAACGTTCATTATATTTGATATTTGAGGGTTTAATGATAAATACTTGAGGGTCATTAAAAAAAGACAAATAATTTTGTGACATAATCATATAAATGGCTTAAGCACTGATTCCTTATCATAGCTAATGGATTGTCTCTTAAGGTACAACACATTCATAGTAAGAAATCGATTAATACTCAACTCAAATCATTAAACACAAAGAATAACTATATTTCACACTAATATCAAACGACATACATCACTCCACACAGAGTCAATTACAACGTATCTATTACAATAGAGATCTCACAGATCTCTCCTACTCGCCCGCTCTCTCTCTCGGCCCTCTGCCACACTAACTAACTAACTCATCTACGCTGGCTGATTGCCTATTTTTTCTTCCACCAACGTGACTGTCAGGCTTTCCTCTTTTCCCGCTCCACTACTTGCCGCTTTTTCTTGATTACTGGGAGTTCTGTTGATTATCCTCTTCTCCCATATTTTCCATCTACGTTGTTCTTAGAAAATTCCGCACCACTTATCTTCCAACAATCTACAACCATGACAACTCCCTGTCTACCTTGATTTCCTTCTGCCACCTGTTATTTGCAACTCAAAACTTTTTCTTTTTCAAAACAAAGGCCCCAACACCCTTTGAGTTGTAGTGCATTAGACAGAATTACGCATAGAGTGCACTTCCATGTACCCTCGGGTATATAGGAAGCCCCCAAGAAACCCTGAAACCTAACCGTAGTTCAGCCATCAGCCATATTGTTGCTACAACACACTGAGAACAACATTCAGGGAGATTACTTGCACGTACAATAGGGTAGTCGGGTAGTACTACTAAGGGTACGGTCGATCCTCCTTAGTTGGTGCCCTGAAAGATTGGGCCGAGTACTATTGTTGGACCCCTGCATATATTGCGATCTGTAGCACTTGATACTCCTTGTGACCATACTTCCTTGAATACTTGAAGCTTGCTCCTATCTTCTATATTTCTCAGATCTACCCGACGTCATCCATCTTTGCTTCAACAGTTGGGGTATTCACAACACGGAATCGGCTCAATGTACAATAAGGGTTTTTCTGCCATAGCTCATATCTAATTCTCGCCGCACATCAAACAATACCAAAACATTCGGATCCAACTACTTTATTCCGGGCCTGATTTTCACAGGAGATTTGGAAATATCCAGCTTTCAGGTTTTTGGCCACTATAGTATTAATTGGCGGGGAGTAAAACTCCTTTCCGAATATAAAAAAAAAAAAGATCTGGAGCCATTTCAAGACGCCTTCTAGAGACCTAGACCATAAGATTCAGTTCGGTGAGTTGATCACAGTGGTATGATTCACTTATAAGCCCACTTTTTTCAAGCAATCCCAAATATGGGCTAGTGCATGTATGGAACCTGCCCTCAAGTCATGGTTGCAAAAAAGGTGAACGAAAGAATCAATAGCCTGGAGACCAAAATTACCCAAATCCTAGAGTATTTGTCTCAATTAGAGCCACGTAGCAAGGAAGACACATGTGTGGATGCATACAAAGAAGGTGAATCCATCCATCACCTTCACTTCCATGGAGGGTCCCACTTTTCAGGCCAAAGGGTGCCCAAGCTAGACATGTACAAATTTGATGGCTCGAACCCAAGAGTATGGTTGGCTCAAATGGAACAATACTTCCTCCTTAATAATATCCATGAATATGACACTAAAATAAGAGTGGGGGAACTATACTTGGACCAAGAAATATGGAAATGGTGGCACTGGCACGTAAATGTTCCCCATTGAATATAACTTCAAACGTCTTCTCAAAATCTGTTTGTGACCACTTTTATCGGGATTCTAATTTCTTGGGGCGATTCACTAAGCTCTAAAAAACTGGTACAGTCAAGGACTACATTGCTGCTTTTGAAAAATTTGCCATCATAATTGATGACTTAGGAGATGCCTTTTATTCGGAATGTTTTATCAGTGTCCTGAAGGAAGCAATCCAAGCCCATGTTCGACTGAACCACCCCGCTACTTGGTTGGACACATGCCAAAAATCCTTAGAAGTGGAAGTTTCCTTACAAGCCCATTCCAATCACCAGAATTTTGTTTCTAAGGCAAGCCCCACCTAGGCCATGGGCCCCACCCAAACACTGAAGGTTCAGAAGGTGTCTTCGGCAGAAATGGCCGAACGATGGAAACAAGGACTCTACTACTACTGTGATAGGAGGTACTCCACAAGACATAAATTCAAGGAACAAAAATTCTTCCAAATTTATGGCACTAAAAACAATACAACAGAGGAAGCTCCCAACCCTGACATGGATGAGGAATAAGTGGGTGACACTCAAGTAGAAACAGACCATGATCTTACATTTTTTCCAAATGAGCCAATTATATCACTACATGCCTTGCCTGGAATTTCTTCACCCCAAACTCTTAAAACCCATGGCTTCATTAAACATAGGCCAGTAGTTGTGTTTATTGATAATGTAAGTACTCACAAATTTATCCATAAGCATGTAGTTGAAGCCACACATTTTTTTATAAGGGTCGTCTCTAATTTCCAAGTATTGATCGTTGACAGGACCATGAAATGTAAGGGCCGCTGTGAAAATATTTAGCTTCAAGTGGGGGATTATCACCTTAAATCCCACATGTTTTCCATTGAAATGGGTGGTTGCAACATTGTCCTAGGTGCATAATGACTTCTCACACTAGGCCCTATTACAATGGATTTCCAAGAGCTATATATGAGCTTTAAGCAGGAAGGTCACACTCATACACTGAGGGGATTCCAGGCGGGTGCTCCTACTATCATCAGCTCACATAGAATGGAGAAGCTTCTAAAAAAGGGCCATCATGGGGTAGTAGCTTAATTTAATTCCATCCAAGCCATTGAATCCACTCCTCCCCAAATTCATCCAGATATGCAATAGGTCTTAGATCATCATCATCGGGTATTTTAAAAACCACAAGAACTTCCCCCTTCTTGGGGTGAGCATGATCATATTATACCTCTGATCCCGAGAGCTCAGCTGCCAAATGTATGTCATCCATATCTCTATCCCTTCTCCTAAAAGAATAAGATTGAAAAAATCATCAAGGAGCTTCTAGAAGCAAGGGTTATTCATCCCAACACGAACCCCTATTCATCTCCTGTGGTCATGGTTTTAAAGAAGGACAGATAATGGCACATGTGTCCTAAATTTGGGGCCCTTAAAAAGCTCACTGCCAAGGACAAATTCCCTATTCCAGTGGTGGATGATTTTCTTGATGAACTCCATGGTGCTAAATTCTTTACCAAGCTCAACTTACGCTCTAACTATCATCAAATACGCATGAAGGAACTTGACGTCCCCAAAACAACTTTCCGAACTCATGAAGGCCACCATGAAGTCATGGTCATGCCATTTGGTATTTTTAATGCTCCCTCCACTTTTCAGAGCCTCATGAACCACCTTATGAAACCTTATCTAAGAAAATTTGTCCTGTTATTTTTCGACGATATTCTCATCTACAGTCTCACCTGGGATACTCACCTTCATCATGTTGACCAAATACTACAATTGCTCCAAGAACATAAATTATTTGTCAAACTATCTAAGTGATCCTTTGGAATGGAATAAGTTGAGTATTTGGGACACATTGTGGGACGTCATGGAGTAAGGGTTGATCCGAAGAAGATTAAGGCAATGTAGGATTAGCCCCAACCCAAAACCTTGAAGAATTTGAGGGGATTCTTGGGTCTCACAGGCTACTATCGCAAATTCATCAGCAACTATGGACGCATTTCACGTCCCCTCGTTAATCTTTTGAATAAAAAATCATTCTTATAATTTGACACCGCGTAATGGGATTTTTTTTCTCTCAAACAAGCCATGTGCTCCACTCCAGTTTTGGCTTTACCTGACTTCACCAAATCTTTTGTGATTGAATGTGATGCTTCTGTTATGTGCATTGGTGCAGTAATAATGTAGGAAGGTAGACCATTTTCCTTCACTAGTCAAAAAATGAGTGGAAAACATATGGGACAATCCACATATGAGAAAGAAATTATGTCCATTTTACATGTAGTCAACACTTGGCACCCATACTTATTGGGGAGATGATTCCAAAACTATATTGACCATCGGAGTCTGGAATATTTTCTAAAGTAGCATCTATGCTCACCAAAACAAAATAAATGGCTAGAAAAAATGATAGGATATGATTATGAAATAATTTACAAAAATGGACATGACAATGTAGTAGTTGATTCCTTCTAATGACAATTTGAGGATAAGGGCACCCTTTTATCACTCTCTCTACCACGGTCAGATTGAATTGAAGATGCTCATCAGGAATGGTTCTCTCACCCCTCCCTGTCCCATCTCATTAATAACTTGAGAGACAATCCCAATGCCTCAATAGACTACTCTTGGAAGGATGAGGTTCTATGTTACAAGAATCGTATAGTGCTCTCCCCAACCTCGGCTCTTAAACCCGGATCTTGGATGAATTGCACTCCTCTCCGAATCTCAGACATTCAAGATTTTAGAAGACTTATGCACGCGCTCGCCACTCCTTCTTTTGGACTGACCAGGGGTCGAGTTTTAAGAAACCCCCTAAATTTATATATATAATAAATGGGCGAATCCCCATGATACATAGGAAAAATGGAAGGCGATTTTATTAATAATATAATATGTGTATATAATTTTTTGGCGAATTTCTCATGAGATTATATTATCTTGTAAAATCATGGCGAATCACTAGTACAAATGGCGAATCACTACTGCAAAATGGTGAATAGTTGTCTAGTGGAGTTCAGGGTGTTGGTTCCAATGAAGATATGGTAGTTGAACCAAGAGGAGAAGGAAGAGAACCACCGAGACCAAGCATGGCACATGGTGACTCATGAGGGAAGTAGTTCTCATGTAGTTTGGAAAACACGTTCTTCTAGTTCTGCTAAGCGTAGTGTTGTTGCTCATGCTACTACTAGCACTGATATTGAGGTTGGAGAGGAGTTTGAGGAGAAATGAACAACAACGGGAAGAAAAGAAAACATGTTATTAAAAAAGTGTTGATAAACATTGGATCCAATCTAGGTGCCATGGTACCATAACAATATCGCAAAATACTTCAGATGTTCAACTATGGAAACATAATTTACATTACAACACCATCACGACTCTTACACAACCATATTTATGGAAATGATTTGATGTTGGGAATCTCTTAAAGGAAGACCTAGCATGGTAACTATAATAAGGTGAACTGCTTCTCACTTCTTCAAAATATTATTCCTTCTTGTGCCTTCAAAATATGGATATTGAAAGGAATATGTGCCAGTTGCAGCCACCCTGCTGAATCTGTTAAAATTATAACCATCAACATGAAGAGAACCATTAGAAAAAATCCATTCGGAATTCCCCATGTCATGCCCATGCCATGCCATGAATCTATTTGTAGTATAATCTCACAAGTAGTAGCAGTGGCACCCTGTATTTACCTGATAGCTCCATTGATTGGAGAGGAGGTCCACTCTAGAACTTGCCAATGCTCTCCTAGTATTTTTGTACAAATGATGTCTTGTTTTAAATTTGTACAAGGAGAAATACATTTTCAATATATGCATCTTTTCAAATCTGGTAGTTATAACTTATAAGTCCAAATAAAATATAACCCAAAGAACCATCTTGTTCTATAGGCATGACAAATCTGGCCAGATATCAATTACTGGCAAGTTGTTCGTGGATATGATGAAGTCAATTATGAATGAAACAGTTTTCACCCTGGATGAACCTTGACCTAATCTTACTTTCAATCATGAAATGTGGCCAGAATGGACAAGATAAAGGGATGAATTGGCTCTGGATTATAAAAAAATCTAAGCATTGAACTGTGTATTAAACTCAATCCCAGTTCAGTGCCATACACAATTCACAACAGTAATAAACACCTACACAACAAGGAAACCTATTTTGGTGAAGTTGTGCGTGAATTAAGTAATCAGTGGGTTGTAAATTTATTTTTTGATTGCCTCAAAGAGAACATAACTGGTGGTAAGAGAACATAACTAATTATTAGATAGATGGCCAAAAATAAAGTGCATAAGGGTTAAAGTTAAGTGTTTTCTCGTAGGAAGTCTGTGTAGACTTTAACAGTGATACACCAATTGAATCCAATTTAATATCTGACTTGCATTAAAGATGAAGCATGTAATAAAACATGCCATATAGACACAATCTTCAGTGACAAAATGAAAATTACTCAACGTTATTCTACTTCATACAATTCTTGGAGGTATCTTCACACTCTAGTAGGCTGTTTGTATATCCTCCTTTGATAGCTACTACTTTTTGTGGTTACAATTCCTCATTTGCAGATGCCTAATTAAAGGTTAAAATACACTACAATTCTCAATACAATAACCAGACAACAAAGCCTCATGACTACCTTTAAATGATAGAAGAGATTCAACGAAGTTACTCTCAATCATTCATCCATGATGTACCGCATTGTTCTACATCTATTCCTTTGTCATCATCTCTTTGATAGAACAATCTCAAAATAGGCTACCCTGCATATAATGTTTCACATTTGTGCTGCAAAAATTCCCTATTATATACACTAAAGGGAATGTTAAACTCAACTTGATTCTTATTTTGAAGGCTATGCTACAGAACAACAGCTCATATGCATGCTGCTATCGAGAGAGTGAGATTCTAGCTGTGATATGACTTGTCACCAAATCTGGTTGGTGGATCTCCTGATGTCTTTGCTGAATACCCAACAGGTTTATTATTTGTCTGCAACTTTGTTCTTGGTGATTTGGGGGATAACAACTGCTTCTTTGCAAGGGATTGGTGAAATGTTTCCACGGGGATAGATGTATCTCCTGTTTGGAACAAACTGATAAAGCCAATATAAGATAGAGATCTAGTACTTCTTTGTGAATCAAATTCTCCTGCAGTTCAGGAAGGTAAAGAGCATCACTGAACAATGCTTTTAATATCGGCTATAAATTAAGGTAAAGGTCACAATTCTATGCCACATTTATTGTCATTAAATGGACATGTGCTAGTGCATATAGAAGGGGAAGCATATCTAAAAGCACTGGGATTCCTCTTGAGATGGGGAGACAAAGTGGTAGTTGCTTCCTTTCTAATTCGTTCATTTGTGCTGCAGGAAAGATGCATTTCCACAACTTCCCTGGTGGTGGGTAAATTCTTACCTGGGGCAATATATCCATATGTTCCAGCAACCCCTGACATTACATTCATCTGACCCAGCTTCTCTACAATTCTAGCTAAACCAAAATCAGCAATATGGGCCTCCAATTTAGAATCCAGCAATATATTATATGATTTAACATCCCTATGTATTATTGGAGGGGAACAGCCATGATGCAGGTAGGACATTCCCTTAGCAGCACCAAAAGCAATCTTATAACGAGTAGGCCAATCCAACGTTTCCCCTTGAGAAACATGAAGTTGTTCATACAGGCTCCCATTTGGCATCAGAGCAGCTTGACAATGTTGACAATGGTTCATAGTGAAATGGTTGATACTTATATGTTTGACATATTGGGGTAGCTGGATGCATGTTCTCTTCCTCTCTCATTGTGGTTGGCAAGATGCAACACATATCAAAGAAAAGAGAAATGGGTGTATGAATTGAATGTTTTTGTTTACATATTTATTTATTTATTTATTTTTAATTTTAATTGTCCCTTTCATTATACTTATAGGACCAATATTCTCATATCATTATATTTGTATCCTCCAAGGATTTGAATTTAAATTCTCTTTATTTACATAATACGACAATTGAGTTGCACATCAGGGACGCTTTCCTTAGAATATTATACCTTCTTTCAATTTCAATGAATTTGTGAGTAAACCTCTAAGATTGCTCTCTCAACTATTTAAATAAACCAGATTCCATGGTAAAAAAAGTGTCCTTCCCAACAAAATAATTTTAATTTAGTCTCGTATTTCATGATCAATGTCATGGCAACATGGAACTTACAATGTGTCTTACAATAGTGGCACATTCATTTTATATAACCTCTAGGAAAAGAAAGTAGAAAATGATTCACATCAATAAACTAAACAAAACCCATAAAATTTCCTTTTCAATCTAAAAATAACAATATTGTGTGGTGTTCCACCAAGGAATATGATGTTTACCACCACGGAAAAGGACCCTAAACCGATTGGGAAGAAGAGATCAAAAATTGCTGATAGGCAATATTTTTATCACAGGGGACTTTATAGCATTATTTGAAGGAAGGATAATCCCAAAAGGAGAAACTAACACTAAATAATTTCATTTGTAAATATTTCATAAGGAATTTTCAAATGGTTTTAGGTATACATAATATGGTATAAATTGTTTGTAGGGTCTACAAGGTCAAACAGTTAATAATTGTTTAGAGATTTGATACAGAATTTTTCCCGATTTGAAATGTCTTATGTGGAATTATTTCCACCATTCTAATGATGGTATTTAAAGCTAATATAATGATCGACCTTATAACATTAAAATAAAAAATATCACTCAGATTCTCGAGCTTGTTTGAAAAGTTGTCAGGTGGCAGTAACATTTGCATTAGTAATGATGAACTTTTAACATCCCCCAACTGTCTTGAGGACTTCGGTTTATTTTATGCTTATAATATGTGGGAAATTTATCTAGAACAAATGAGGACATTTTAGAAGCTACACATAAAAGGGATATTTTAACACCCAAGGTGTATCTTCTAGTGTAGCTTATTTTATAGTAGAGGAATGGTGAAGAGATGTGTTGTGTTACATTTCTAAAAAGAGTGATTGTAGCAGCAATAATATCTAGACTAAAGAAACATCTTGATTACATTTCATTTGTCATTAATCACTACTTATCTGTATCAAAGTCTACAGATTGTGGGAATAAGTAGCAAAAAAAAACAGAGATTTTTTTTTCAAGGTAAATCCAAAGGCAAAGTTGGCATGCCTTAGTAAATCTGAACTAGATATGCAGCAGAGCAGCTTGACAATGTTGGCATGCCTAACATTCCCTAGAGTCTCCACCTCTGCTTGAAATCCCTTGTCTTGGGCAGACTGCAATTTCCTGTTGTTCCAGATCTATTTCACAGCAACAATATTATCATTTCCCAGTGTTGCCTTGTACACTTTGCCTGCACCTCCACTTCCAATAACATTATCTTATGTCAATCTCTTCAGAATGTCTGACTCATCAAATTCTACCCTGTGAAAGGCTGTGAGATTCCATGACTCTGTACTTGATTTAACCCGAACAAAATTCTTGTATGTCTTATACAAGAAACCTATACCAATCAAGCAAAGTACTACTATCACAGCAATAACCGAAATTAATACCCTATATAGATGGCTTTTAGATCTTCCTTTCTGCTGGAAACATGAAGGTAGGATTAATGGCTCGCCTCCACAAAGGCCAAGATTGTCAAGAAAACTTTAATCATAGGCCAGATTATTGTAACCAAAAGGAACAGAGCCAGACAAAAGGTTGTCAGACACATTCAGAAAACTCAACTTGAGATTGTCTAACTCAGGAGGTATTTTCCCTGAAAGCAAATTGTTTGAGAGGTCAAGGCTGTTAGAACAGGCAGCAACCCAAGCGATGCAGGAATTGATCCAGTGATGCAGTTATTGGCAAGGTTAAGTTGAGAAAGACCTTTCCATGATATTATTGTCTCAGGAAGCTCCCCATACAACATATTGTGATCAAGAGAAAGCCTTGATAGTGAGGATAAACTAGTGAGTTCCACTAGAATAGTCCCTGATATATTGTTGTGACTGGTCAGAAAGCTGTTGAGATTCCACAGTTGTCCAATGCCAGAGGGAATAGTTCCACTGAATTGATTGTTTGATATCTCCAACGCCCACAGACTGGCTGCTTTAGTGATTTGAGCAGGAATTTGACCAGTGATTTGAACATCAACAACTTGTCATGCAATTGATATCCCAGTTCCTAAAATCACCATAGGAGCGCTTATCAACATGTTTGCCAAAGACTTGAATGCCCCATCTTAAATAATTTTGGAGATTAATATATTTGCTTAGAAATACTCTGACACAACTTTCTCCATGGCCAGCGCCCATGCAGCCCTCTCTGACAGTGTCTTGGCTAGTGCGTACCATAACTATGAACAGGAAATATTGCATAATTAGAATAGGAATACCACAGATCACTTCAAGGCTCGGAATACTGCTTTGAACTCCACAATCTTTGAGAAACACCCAAATTTTATACATATACCCCTTAAAAAAATGATCAATACCCCACCACGCATAATTATTTATTCCAACCTATCAGGTGCCACTTTTTCTTCTTCAATGCCTATTGTCATGAAAAAGTTTTATTAACTTTATGATTATCCCTCTCCAAGAGCATTGATCTTAAGGTCAGCAGATTGGACTTTTAGAAGATGGACATAGCTCATACCTATTAGATAAGGTTCATCTGTTTGCCAGAGAGAAACACATGGAGCTTTGTTTACCGGTTTTCTTATCCCTGCTTCTCATTCCAATTTAGGCATAACTATTTGTTTCCAACCTATCATATGCCACTTTCTCTCCTTTGATGCCTCTTGTCATGAGAAAGTATTATTAAATTTATCCCTCTCCAAAAGCACTGATCTCAGGGTTAGCAGATTGGAATTTTAGAAGATGGGGATAACTGATAACTATTGGATAAAATATGAAGGGCGGTGCATCAAGTGTATCAACAACATTGTATTATGAAATAACTCTTCAACCACCATCCAAATTCCAATATGAATGAAACAAGGTGCCCCCTTATGGATTAATTGCCCATGTTTACCCATGACTCCATATGTGTCTTTTGTTGAGGGACATGATACTTTAATATTTCTCATATTGCAGTTCCTAATATTACTTCTATTTGGAGGTCAAAGGTGGCTTTCATTAGATTTTAGAGGTGACGATGCTCATTCCTAGAGCGTTTTTATGGCAAGACTCAAGTCTACCCATGTCAGATTGACTAAGAATATAGATAATCTCATATGGTCAAAGAACCACTCTGGGGTTTATATCCCAGAAGCTAGATATGTTGCTATTAGTTTATAAGGGGAGAAGAGGAATCATGTTTGGTGGAGGAGGAGAGTTTGGATATTTAAATATCCCTCAAAGGCTAAAATTTTATGTGGTTTGCACTAAGAAAAATACTTGACTTGGTATAATCTTTTGAGAAGGAATAGAGAAAGAATCGATAGGTGCATTTTATGCAGGGTATGTGAAAATACCAATAAACATCTTGTCATGGACTGTAACTACATTATGCAAGTTTAGAGGGAGATTAAACATTTGACTAGGTTGAAAAAAGTCTGAATTGGTGGCATAGTTGAAAATGGTGTAAGAGGTTGGTGCCATAACTCTTCAGTGAAGGATTACAAAGAACTTCCTTGAATCCTAGCTTGGGTATTTAGCAAGCTAGGAATGTAAACTTATTTAAAGATAGGCAAATTCTTCCTATTCAATGTGCTTTTCCTATTTGATGTGGTTTCAATTATTTAAAATATTTTTCCTCAGATGACAATACGGTATACCTAAGCCTCCTAGGCAGATTGTTCTAGAAGTGGGTAAGGATGGTGCATGGGCATACTTTGATGATGACCCCTATTTCTATGGATTAGGGAGAAGTGATTTATATAGTGAATCTCATAGCATTTACTTTAGAGTTGGATTGGGGCATCAAACCAATTATCATGTTCATCTAATGGCTCTAAAACTTATCAAAAATAAAAATAGGCCGTGGACTGGTTGTGGTCCACACAGTGATGCTACAATTCTGGCTTCCCATTGCTATTACATTGCATGGTGATGAATCCTTTGAAAACAACTTCACTGCACCATTAGGAGTAAAATATTTACTATACAAATATCAATATAACAATGAATGAGAGCAGAGTAGAAAGAAAAATAAATTACAATAAAAGAGATAACATATTGTTGCAGGTTACTTACTGCAGCAAAGGATAAGATACATAATGTAACAGAGACATACAAGATATTGAGACCAGAATTAGCCAATTCATCCATTAAGAATACACCCTAAATGTGTGTGCGGGATGGTAAACTCGTCCATTGTAAGTTACAACAAGCTCTAGCAAATGGAGTGACCTTAAATAATGTGGTAAGGTGCCAACTAGGGGAGCACTCCTTCGATATAGGTGATTCATCACTCATCATAAATTCAAACCAATTACAAGCTCAAAATAGTAAAGGCAGTTAAGGCTCTTTCTCCAATGACTCAACTATCTTTCCATACTCTCACACATATCACTATTAGTAAGTTAACATACCCTCAATAGATTAGGGTGAGCTAGCGCATACTCTCCAAGGACGTATCCAATTCACCCCTTAAGAATTCACCCTAAATTCTTCCTATTCAATGTGCTTTTCTTATTTTATTTGGTATCAATTCTGTAAAAGAGTTGTCCCTAGATCATAGTACCTAAGCCTCCTAGGCAGATTGCTGAAGGAGTGGGTAAGGATGGTGCATGGGCATATTTTGATGATGACCCTTAGTTCTATGGATTAGGGAGAAGTGTTTTATATAGTGAATTAACTTTAGAGTTAGCTTGGGGCATCAAACCAATTATCATGTTCAGCTAATGGATCTAAAACTTATAAAAAATAAAAATAGGGCGTGGACTGGCTGTGGTCCACACAGTGATGCTACAGTCCTGACTTCCATTTTCTATTACATTGTATGGTGATGAATCCTTTGAAAAAAACTTCACTGCACCATTAGGAGTAAATTCTTTACTATACAAATATCAATATAACAATAAATGAGAGCAGAGTAGAAAAAAAAATAAATTACAGTCAAAGAGATTACAGATTGCTGCAGGTTACTTACTGCAGCAAAGGATAAAATGCATAATGTAACAGACACATACAAGATATTGAGACCAGAAATAGCCAAGGAAGTAGCCAATTCATCCCTTAAGAATACACCCTAAAAGTGTGTGCAGGATGGTGAACTTGTCCATTGTAAGTTACAACAAGCTCTAGCAAATGGAGTGACCATAATTAATGTGGTAAGGTGCCAACTAGGGGAGAACTCCTTCGATCTAGGTGATTCATCACTCATCATAAATGCAAACCAATTTTGAAATACAAGCTCAAAATAGCAAAGGCAGATAAGGCTCTTTCTCCAATGACTCAACTATCTCTCCATACTCACACATATCACTATTAGTGAGTTAACATATCACTATTAGAAAATTAAGTCTGGAATAAGAAAATAGGACTTAAATTGAACTACCAAAAAACATGTATATGTATAAAATTTGGGTGTTTCTCAAAGACTTAGCACAAATCCATTTAGCCCTGCTTCAGTGTGCACCAAAGATTTAGACAAAGGTTACATATGTAGACTTTCTCAGTATTTGATGCATTTATAACCTGGGCAACTTCAAGGACAAATGAATTGGATATGGATTGTTGCATATAGAGAAGATGTAGGCACTCTGTTCTCTTTGCATGTTCATGATCCATCCTTTTTGCTGACTCCAATATTTCCAATCCAAAATTGATCTGCAGTGCCCAAAAATATTAATAGAAAACTGACCAGCTTAGACATACTATTAGAAACTTGTAGCTAATTACTCTAAAAGTTTTTTACACACGTAAAGAGTAAATTTGAAAATTACAAGCCAGGAAGAGGTTTGCAATGTCAACTCACATTCCTTTAGGTTTGGTATAACTACTGTCATCTTCTAGTGGCAAGAATGTACCAAAAAGCTTTTTCATTCAGTTTTCCTGTTTTCCACTTGCACTCGATTTTTCATGATAAATAATGAATGGATTGTGGCTGACTCGGTCTACTGACTTTCCAAACACTCTGGGTACAACAATCACATCTTCTGATTGATGAGGAACAGAGATCTCAGATGTGTGAACAGCCCATTCTTTGTAACATATCCCCAATTCTCTCAACTTGCCACTGTACCAACATTCATAATATACAACACTATATAGACGTGTACAAAGTTGATTGAGGTATACATGTTGTTCATGTGCTGGTTAAGTTCATATGGACAGCTATCCATATGGAAAACCATCCCTACGCTTATTTCTGGGCAAGCCATCACTACACAACAGCTTACCAGATAATAAATTTAATCAACTTCATGGAAATATTTAATTGTCTAAACTTCAATTTTTGACATCATAATTGTCAATTCTTCTTTGCAGAGAACATATTATGTAGGGAATCAAAGTGTCTCACTTAGAAATTTTAAGCTTTTCACCAAAGGATCTGGACATCATCTCTCGTTGGAGTGTTGGTTGCAGCAAGTCACTGTACCAGAGAAACTTTAAATGATAGACCTTTGCTAACTTAACCTTCAATAGTTTGAAGGCATTCTCTTACAGAATAACTTACCTCCATATCTCCATTCTCTCCCATTGAAGCAACAGGACATCTACAAAAATGCGTTAAGGGTTTGCCTAGAAAGCCATTTAAGACAGTTTGAGAGAATACTAGAGATGGCTGTAACTGCACTAATATCATTGCAAGGATCAAAGAAATGGAACCTAGTTAAATTGTAGACCCTACGAATATTTATTTCTACATGAGTAACTGAGGCTTAATTAAAGAGACCTTGCTCGTAATTGTTGAAAGAATTTCATCAAAAAAAATATGTTCGTGTTCCAAAGAATAACTCATGTAATATGAAACAGGTTTCTATGCTGCAATTATTTTGTTTTTACTTCCTCCTACTTTAGCCTCAATAAGCATCAATTACCATGCATTAAATGAAGGGCGAGGAATACATACCTTATACATTTTAGGTTGTGTAAAAGATGGCTCATCTATCTCATTGTGTCCAAACTCGCGGTAACAAACAATATCCACAACAACGTCGACCGAATGTCCGACGCCACTCTAGCAGACAAGTTCACATGCATGTACCACAGCTTTCCGGATCATCATCATTTACATGGAAAATTGGAGCATTCAAGGCTTTTTGCAACATCCGTACAGTATTGCGAAGACCTTCCAGCTTTGGGATCGATTGTGAATGCAACTCGATTATTGACCACTATGTGAATAGTCCCTCCAGTGGTGTAATTAGGAAGAGCACTCAAATGCAATGTCTCATAGACCACTCCTCGACCAAAAGAAAACTTCCATCTCCATGAATCAATACAGACCCAAGTTTTTCTTCCTCTCTTTTTCATTTGAATAATATTGTTTTACTCTAGTTTTCCCAACAACAACTCGGATCAACTCGTTTCTAAGTGACTAGGATTAGCAACTAATGAAAGGTGGATTCTTTTTTCCACCTCTCAGTAGGCCTATCATACGATGTACCCAAATGATATTTCACATCTCCGGATCCGGTGTATGATCCGGCTTCATCGGGACGCGGGCTTCGTGCCGTCGTCGAACTCGCTCGAAAATCTGTCTCAATGGCTTCCAAAACATTCAATCTTCCTCTATGAGACATACCTATAACAATGCTCTCCACCCCCATATCAGTGCAGATCAAACATTTCCTTCATACTCGGGATCAAGGGTCTCGCGCCTTCGAGCCCAAACCGCTCGCGTCGAGTCCACTTTGTAGCCAAGAAATTCTCAAACCGTGAACTCCGGATGAGCCGATCAAGCATAACGAGCTCGCGCTCTCGCATTGTATCCCCCCGGGAACTACACGCCGAGAAAAACTCCGGGTCTAGATCCGCCTCCGTGAACCCATACGACCTTGGATCCAAATCACCGGAATCTCCCTCTCCTCCAACCCTAGAGGATCCGAGCTTAGAAAATCGGTGTGCACAAAGCCCGCCGACCTCTCCCAACCAGATCAAAAACTGAAAAAAATGAGGGCGAATGCCATAGAAATTGGGAAAATTGGGGGCGAATGCCATCGAAACCTAGAAAATCGGGGGCGAATTTCATGTTTCTTGTTTTGTGCGTCCTTTTTTGGGTGGGCTAATGTTAAATAATTAATTATTTTTAAAATATTTTTTGGGCTAACTTTATTAAACTATAAAAAATGGGTTTTATATAAAAAATTCGCCCTAATAAAATTTAAAATCCCTTAAAATTCGCCTTTGGGCTAAAATTCGCCCCTAAAATTATCCCTGAATGGAATATTTGTGGCACACAAAGGAATCATCCCCCTCTCTTGGGTCACCATCCACAATGTACCAAGAGATGGAAGGAGGATTTGAATTCTCCTATATAAGGCCACCATGAGATAAAGAATTGGAGAACACATTGTTATGCTGGCCAGAATTTCCCAAGCAATACTAGTAGTGTGTGATCTGGAGTTGAAGATTTAGGGGACTCAATTTTTGGCCATCCAACAAGTTCAATCCACCACAGTAGAGAGAGGGAGACTTTGCACCGAGGCAAGCTTGGAAGTAAAAAAGTCCTTGCATCGGGACTTAGAACCCATGTTCTAGGGGCCCTTTAGCAAGAGGGTTAAATTTTCATCCTCATTTCCTACTAGCACTCAATAAGTGGTGCTGAAGAGCCACCGTTTGGATTATTGCAGTTGTTTGACTCTATTCAAAGCTTTTGTTTATTTTTTTATTTTTAGTTTAGTTTTAGTTTATAAATGCATGATATTTATCTATCTATTATGTTTATGATTCTAGCTTGTTCCACTAACTTGCTTGACTCCACTTCTTTTTCTGACTGTGACCAATAACTTAAGTGCGTAAACCACACCCCTTAAGTTGGTGTGATTTCGTACATACGTACACCAAACACACTAACACAGGATTGGTGACTCCACTAACGTCTATCACCAAGTTTATGCGGTTGTGCCTCTTTTTTGCAGAGACCCTTATCTGTGTTGTGGAGTGGAGATGAATTTCCCCCTTTTTCTCTTGCAGTCCCTAGTTCATCCCAAGTGACAAACTGAAGCAGAACAGCTCCAAAAATTACTTTTGCAAGAATTTGCGTGCTTTTCCCTCCCACAGGCGTGCGCAGACATCGCACTTGTTTCATCCTTTTGTGCGCAAAAGACATCAAGAGAAATTTCTCCCATATTTCTAAATTTTCCTGCTTTTAAAGTGCTTGTCAGCCCATAATACATCTTCCATCACTGGTTGAGGTACCCCGCAGCTTGCTAAAGCTCACTCTTAGCTGCTTTTTTAGGCTTAGTCTCAGTTTTATTTCAAATTGATTTTTTCAAAGTTCACACATAGTTTAAGTGGGGGGGAATAACTTGCATTCCGAAATAATTTTATGTTTTTAAAAATTTAGGTACCAACACACCTAGATAACTAGCCAAAGTAAGTGGCCCAATTCCACGCATGCTTAGCTAGTTTCTTTTTTCTAGTGTAAAAGTTATTAGTTTAGTTCAATTTTTGCACTAGGATTTCAGGACTAGGATTGAATTTTCGATAGAAGATCAAGTAATATTTGCTGCCTTTGCACCCTCAGGTGATCCTAGGCAAGCATATGAACACTCTCTATTCAAAATTTTCCATCTACCTTTAGTCGATCACATATATTAACTAGGAAAAATAGAAAGCGGCCCATATCCACACATGTTTTTCTTTTCAGAAAGCAACAATACAACATAGTTAGTTTAATAGCGATTTTTAAAAGGATCGTCGCATATCCACATGTTAAAACTATGTGCTTGTCCACTTTTTTCTCACACACATCCACCCACTAAGCAAAGAAACCTAAAACTAACTTAACCAAACTCACTAAATTATCTCCACAGGGGCCACAAAAGAATTTATAATTTCAGTTAGGATCAAGGGGGTAGGCAACCAATAAGCCACCTTGATCATTCTTCATCTTGAAACATAGAATTTGATTGTTTAGGGAGCTTTAAATCCACCTATCATCCCACGGAAAAGAAAACCCGAGCGCGGAAGAGACCCGTTTCAGAGGAGGTTAGGCTTAGGCGATGTGCGGGCAGGTATCAGTCAGGGCTACCTGACTTGGCTGATACTCGGTATTGTTAGTTGACTTACTAAGAAGCCCAAGACTCAAATTCTCACGTGGGACGGTGGTACTTAGTGACCAAATCTAGGGCATCCTTTCCCTATAGGTGACGGTGTAGGCAAGCACCAAACCCTCTACCCTTACCTTGGTGGATTTTCTTCAGCTGACTAGGGGCGTCGCCAGCTCTAATGGGACATTGTGTCAGCACTCGCAAGGTATCTTCTCAAGGCCCAATTACATTTGAGTGTGTGACGATGAACAGGTCTTCTAGGATTTTTAGTATCATACGCAAATAAATAAAAACCACTTTTTTGATTGCTTGATCACATAGAATTAATTTAAAGGGAAAAAAAAAATTTCTCTTTGTTTTGTGTATGTGACCAGAATTTTTCCTTGATCATATACTCTATCCTCTCAATTTTTTCCAAAACCAGACCGAGACACAACAAAACCTCGTCGATCTAGGCGTCTTTTGGACCTCCCCCCATTACCGAGAGGGGTTCCAGGTCTTTCTTCATTTAGGCATCAAAGACGGAACACTGCCACCATTATTGGTTCATCCTTTATTGGAGCATCCTTAGTTGGGAACACTGGTCAGTCTCCCAACACCACACCACACACCACGACCCCTAGTGGGAAGAGGAATGTGACCTATTCGAGAATTCATTCGAATACATAGTAGGGTACGTCACATACCAACCCTCTTCCTAACCAGAACTTTGTGTTTTCACAAGTTGCGATGGCGTCAACCTCCTAGTCACCTTTCTTACCTTCGTTGAATATATCTGATTTAACCAAGATAATGAATGACCCCATCGCACACAACCCTACATTGCCTCACATGCCCACGAAACTCCCTTCATATATTCCAAAGTTTGAAGGAAAGCAAGTGGAAGACCCAGGTAATCATGTCATGACCTTCCACCTGTGGTGCTCATCGAACAGTATCATTGACGATACTATTTGATTGAGACTATTTCAATGCACTTTGACAGGAATAGCTGTGAAATGATACGTGGATAAACCCTCTGCTTCACATGGAACCTTTAGCGCCCTGGCAACCGCGTTCCTAACATATTTTTAGTTACCCATTCACCATGATTCCGGAATGGAATTACTGACACATTTTAGACAAACCCCCGTCGTCCATATCTCGGACCATCTCCATGAATGGAGACGGCATCGTAGTTTATGTAAAGCAAAACTTGATGACTGGGTTATTTTAGATTTGTTCCTAAAAACTCTCACGGCAAATATTTCAAAGGATGTGACGCAAAAAAGGCCCACATCCGAAGAGGACGCCATTAGCGAAGCCCAACAGCTTGAGCTGATTTATACCCAGTCATGATATATTTACAATATCCTGCCAAACACCCCGCACTTGCAAACTTATAAAGAATTTCCAGGCATGTCGAACTTTGCAGACAGACTAATTGGGTCATTGACCCAAGGTTACCTAGGCAACAACAGTAAAAACCCTGATTACACGTACAGTTCTACCCAGAACGTACCTCAACCCAGTTTTCAAATTCATCATATGCCTCGGAAAAATTTGACCAATAGGGCACAAGCATGTGACCATGGAGGACCCTATCCTCCGGCTCAGGGGACCCTATCCTCCGGCTCAGGGGACCCAGTACACAGATAGACATATTGATGAAAGAGCTCTCCCCAAGCCACCATACACCAAGCAGCAACATGGGAACCTGGTTGCCTCATCCTCTTGAGTTATAACACGCGTCGATTATTGCAGACGGTTTGATCGAGTCTTTGACCCAAGATCAGCTAGGCAGTAGTAGCACCCATGATACTTAGATAATTACCAGGTAAGTAGATTCTGCAGATGGCTTGATCGGGTCTTTGACCGAAGATCACCTAGGCAGCATTAACACCCATGATACTCAGAGAGTTACCAGATAGGTAGATTCTGCAGATGGCTTGATCAGGTCTTTGACCCAAGATCACCTAGGTAGCAGTAACACCAATGATACTCAGGGAGTTACCAAGTAGGTAGATTCTATAGATGGTTTGATCAGGTCTTCGACCCTAGATCTCCTAGGTAGAAGTAACACCTAGGTAGGTAGATTCTGCAGATGGCTTGATCGGGTCTTTGACCCAAGATCACCTAGGTAGCAGTAGTACCAGGCACATCGATCTTGCAGATGGTTTAATTGGGCCTTTTTCCCAAGATCACCTAGGCAGCAGTAGTACCATGCACGTCGATTCTGCAGGCGGTTCGATCGAGTCTTTGGCCCAAGGACACCTAGGCAACAGTAATCAATACCCTGGATACTCATACGATTCTACTCAGAACGTATCACAACATAGCTATCATGAAATTCACCCTGGCACTCAACCAGGGACAAGGGAATAGATATCCCCCATTCCCCGCACAAAATAGACCACTGGCACAACGTAATGCGTCGGTCAATCTAGTGCAACCCTTCCTAGGCTCATCAGCAACCATAGAACCAAGAGAATTATGAAAATCCTCCAAATGCTGCAAAAATAAGCCGAGGAACAAACAAAAGGGGAGATCCTGGACAGGGGGGAGTAACCAGCAATGCCCCCCGTGATCTCAGTCTGGGGGCAACTGTCTGCTCAACTTAGTGTTCCTAAATTGATGTCATAAATTTTTAACCAGGGCTAGTAAACTGTTGAAGTGAAGTGCACTATATGTGCCTAGGTATCTGCTTCCTACTTCGTTGTGTTTAGTGTTTTTCTAGTGTTTTGGTTTTGTGTTTTTATGCTAAGAGGAAAGGAACTAAGTGTTTAACAAAGAGAAGTTATTGGTCACACTAAAACAAAGCAAAGGCTATTCTAAACTATGTATGGCGCCTAAGAACAGAAAATGCAAAACTTGACAAGAAAAAAAAAATAACCCATAACATGAACTCAGTCCAATTTATTCATTAGAAGTATGTTGGAATAGCTTGAGAAAAGGATAAGCTTAATGCAATGAGGTTCTTCTAAGTAAACAACAACTTACAATATCACAAAAATCTCATCCATGGTTAGAAATTTGTTGGAACACAATTGGAAAAGATTATCTGTAGCATATTAAGGAACCCTACTCTAAATTAACTTATGACACTGAAATTAATCCATTCTGCAACTCAAATTGTCACTAATAAGCCTCATTCGAGAGTTACAAATCTTTTGGAATAGTTTTGGAAAAAGGCTATTTGTAAAATTATAAAAAATTGCAGAATAGTCAAGGCCTCGAACTGATATCACTAATTCTTGTCCATATGATGATGTGTTGTAAGAGATTAATAACAAGAGTAGTTTTTAAATAATGAAGGCCTTGAAGTCTAATGGAACGGAACTAGAATACAACTAACTAATAAAACTTAAAATACATTAAACAAAACTGAACTATAATGCAATCAATCAAACTTGAAATACAGTGAACAGAACTTAACTAGAGTGCAATTAATCTCCGGAGTATTACAGCTGAACTAAAATACAACTAATCTCTTAAAATATTACATCTATCTCTCATTCAGTGTTAGTGATATTTTGGAACAAATTATAAGAATAATACTGGCCGTAACATTCGATGTAAGTTAGCACAAAACATAGAGTTCAAAAATCTACTTGAATTAGGAATGAAACAGAGCTAAATTTACTTATCTAAACAATATGCACAGAGCTTCTCGGGCAGTAGGGGCCTGTTGACGGGAAAGTTTGTCCGGCCAATAGCAGGGGATCTCCCTAGTAAAAGGTCCCAATTAGACCTTGAACCGTTTGGACTAGGGATCCCGTCCGGGGAGTGGGTCCGGCTACCACTGATTTCTCCTTTGCTTAGGGTCTCACTTAAACTCTATAAACCAGTGGATACACACATAATCAATTGATACAAGACATATGATTGATGCATTAAATGTATATGCGACACTATGAGTAGCAAGAGTAAATAATAAAGCATGAAGACCAAAGGAAGTGTTGTTAACAACACTTCATTGGGGTCACACTTGTAAGTTGTTCTAACCACAAAGGAAACAATTCCTCATGGCAAGAATTCCTTTCACTTCCTAAAAGTTTTAAATGGTAACACAAATGCCAATAAACAAAGCCGTCAGCGTTCTTTAAGAAAGTGAAATAAACTCAACCACCATTAACATACTCAGCAAACTGTTATGCAACTGTGATGTGAATTGAAGATACGATTCCCTTAATCTAAAGATGTTCAGAAACTGAAAACATAATACTCAACAGTGCTCATACATAAGACAACACCAGATCCACAAAGGGATTTTTCAAAATGCTTGTATTAATGCTTAAATGTATAATCCTCTGGTAACACAATATACTCAGCTCGAGTCCCAAACAAAAGGTCATTTACAAGCTCCCGAAGGAGTATTTATAATACAAAACCTGCCCTTTGGGCTTCCTTGACTTTTCATCTTCTTAACCATTGGGCTGCCTTGCGACCCAGTCTGTCTGCGACTTGCGACCTGACTGGGTTTTGCGACCTTGCGACCTAGTCGCTGGGTCACTGGGTCGCGCCATCGGGCATTTGATAGGGGATGCGACTTAGCGACCCGGCGACCCCTGCGACTTGAGACCTTTGAGAACCTGCGACCTCGGACCTCGGGCAGATCAGCGACTTGCGACCTCGGGAAATATGTGACTTGCGACCTAGTCGCTGGGTTGCTGGGTTGCGTAGTTGAGAGTTTAGCATGGAACACGACTCTGCGACCTGGCGACCTGAAGAAATCTGCGACCTGGGGTTTTATCTCTTCTACATTTCTCCTGTTGAGGTAGTCTTAGCTCCCACCCCATGAACCAACATTTTCTGGGTAAGCAAAAAACTTCCTTGTCTGGGTCATCATCGTAAACTCCTCATGTTACCTGCATGTAAGCGTATTAAATTAGCCATGTATAACCTGTTAAATTAGCCTTACGCATACAAACATTTTATGCATGTTGAGGAAGTAATAAATATATAAACGTAGATGCATAAAAGGTAAATTGACACATAAAATCAGGAGATTCTAAAGATTGGCTTGGACCCCTGTATAGTCCTATTCTGTAGGCCATATATTCTTTGAGAAAATAGGCCATTCTGAATCGGGGTCACATAGTCGAAACTTTCTCCTTGGTCGCAACTTTCCTTGGGCACACCTTTCTGCCACCTTGCGACCTCGGAGGGGTCGCACAGTCGCATGGTCGCATTTCCTGTCCAGCAACATGTATTGCGACTCAGAGACCTAGATAGGTCACGCGACCTTATCTTCTCGTGGGCTATTACTATGGTTCCTAATGCCAAGAGGCAATATATGTAGACATGCTTCTTTTTCCCTAGCCTAAAGGCTCGGCTCACGGCTTGTTTGACAATGGAAGGGTTATAGACTGGATCAAGAAAGACTACTCTTGAAGCCCATGTGGAAAATATCATGCACGTCTCACAGGTCACACAGTGACATGGGAAACAGGTCGCATTTGTTGGCTGGAAGAAAAATCTGCAACCTTGCAACCCTAAGCCTTTAACTACGACTGCTCTTAGAATGGTCGTAGGGTCGCGAGTCGCATTTTCATTCACTCTATCAGCTATGCGACCCAGCGACTGTTTCTTCTGCAGTCAGTTACAATGCATGTGAAACACTTTACTTTCAAATCGATCTTTCCACACTCTGTAACCAAATCCATGCTTCAACAATGTCGAACATTCATTCTTCCACGCAAGGAACTTGGTGCTTGAATTTTTTGCAAGTTCATTGGAGCGACTGTTGCACTAGCTGCTTTGCAGGAAAAACTCAACAAAGCTTAAGGTCGAACCCTTCCAGCAGGACACGGCGCATCAAATTGTTGCCCTTCATTTTGCTGAAGCTCTCCAGCGGTGTTCTGTTGAAGGCATTGTCGTCGATTTCGTATTGGTTATCTCTCTCCTTGAAACGCTTTGTAAATTGTACACCAAAAACCATCCATAAACCATGCAGAATTGCATCCGGCCCTGCACAGAAAAATTTTAAAATACGTTTATGCAAAACTGCATTCGTAAATATGTCAACTTTTGTTTTATTCTCTCTGACAAGTGTCAATGGATTCGAGGGCGTTGTAAGGCTTGCATGTGTTGCAAAACAGAGCGGTAATCACTACTCGGATGCAGGACATTCTAATTCTGGATCTGCGCTGGATAATAACGACCACTGCCAGCCTCCGCTAGGAAAACTAACCAGTGACACGGCCCATGTGGTGTCATGCATAGAGAGGAAACCGAGACGTTAATATGGGCAGTTACTAAATATTATCACTACATTCTGTGGCAGTTCTGAACGTAACGTTCGACACTTGCAACTTTCCTTCTGAAGGTGAAAAACGATGGTGTGGTTTTGAGCTTGGTCAAACACAACTTTCACATGTGGCGGGGACTGCTTCATGCGTGTTGTGCTTGCGCTTCCCATAATAGAAATCAAACACAGAACAAGAAACAGCTGGTAACGATAAGAACGATGAAATTTCTCCACCTCAGCGTTAAGTAAAGAGGAGACCAAGTTAAAATGTCGTCGTTGAAAATATTACCAATATCGTTGTTAAACCTTCTATTCACAGCTTTGGGCAACTTTTGATGAATCTGCATGTCATGATAACGCCACTAAATAAAGTGTTCTTGCACTGCTTAAAACATGGTTGTAGATTATCATGCATCGCGCCATAGTTATTATTATATTCGCTGCCATGTTCAACCCAAACTTTTTTAACACAGGTTGAAAAACCTCGACATAAACATATTCGAGCCCAATTGTAACGTCCTTCATATAGTTTTATATGATTTTGATCCTCCATTCTTATATTGTTTGGAAACCATATGGTCTTGCACCGCTTAGAATAATGGTTATAGGTTGTCACCCATCGCGCCATAGTTATTAAAGCATGCCACTGTAGGTTTTGTTCTACTATATATCTGCTCCGAATGTTTCATGATAGGTTGAAACCACCATCGGAATGTTGGACTCCATGTTTAAAAGCGCCTTTTGACCAAATATTATATATCTTCTCTAAAGAATAAAACTTTGCGATAGCTCTGATCTGTGTTTAATCATACGTTTGACCGTTGTATTATATCCACTCCAACGTTCATCGTAAGTTGAAAAGTTGACCGCCATGTATATATATATACATTTACGTTGGGCTCCATGCAACGTAAACATTTTAACGTTCAATCGCAGTGATCTCATGGCGCCATGTGTAAACACGACTTTGGACCACCGTATATATATATATATATATAGATATATATATATATATATATATATATATATATATATATATATATATATATATATATATCTACTCCAAAACTTTTATCATGGGTTGAAAACCTGCCATCGAACCTTTGCACCATGTCACGTGTCCATGTAGTTTTGTTGCACCATCTCACGTGGTTTGAAAAACGTATGCTTTCTCCCTTTCACGCCTTAGTTGTAACGCACCATAGTTATTATGACATGTCACCATGGTTTTTCATACACTCCACCCCCTGCCTTAAACATAAGTTTTGATCACTATGTCCGCCATAGAAATATTTAGGCCCATTTGAAATGTGTTTTCATATAGTTTCGATCCGCCATTTTATATTTTTTAGACACTACATTACTTTGTGCCTTGGTTTAATTATATGATATTTAAAACCATAGCCTAGGTCCATCGATTTTCACCCACCGTGTAGCTTAGGTTTAACAAAGATTGCTTCCCAAAGGTGCGTTTAGATTTTTGAAATTGTGCCAAAACTTGCCAATGCCCCCATTACCTAAACCATCAAACCTAACAACTGTACTTTTATGGGTGATGATGAAACTAAAAGAAGTGTCAGATTTAAAGAGATGAACTCTACATTTCATCGTTATTCCCGAAAACAATTGAGGCCTGTAAACTTGGAGAAACTAGATCATACTCATAGATCACTCCTACTTTGTCGATGTCGGTCCATACTTAATCACCAAATTGACAGTGATGACCTTTTCAATGCTTATCAAGATGCATTTTGAACCCGTGAACCATTTCATTCAACTATGGAAAATAGAAGAAACCCTTTTTGTTGTGCCATTGTCTTGCCAACATCAACATGTGCACTCTTAATATGGCATCTCCTTTAATAACGTGAGAAACCCTTGTCTTTTGATATCAACGGCGTTATAAGATTTTTCTGGTGCCCAGTACTTCCTTGTTTCTTTTCTTCCTTGTTTATTTGAGTGAATGAACACACACCACATCATCCTCCATCTGAAAATAATGTTAACATGCTCTTCCACCTCACTTGTGGGTGCATCCTTGTCATCTACCTTAACCATGGTCTTCAAAGGTGGCCTTACGTCTCATATCCACCTAAGCAGGACATGTGGATGAATGTGTCATGGTTTATAGCTGTGACCTTGTCATTGAGCTTAATCTTATTCCCCTCGGTGCCGTGACAATCAGTAATGAGTTTATCAGTCGGGTGATTGACCTGTATAAACAACATAACATTAATTAGTTCATATTTATTATTTGCGAATGGTGCCCCTAGATAAAATATATGAGACCAATGAACATAAGAGAAGTATTCAAACAACGCGTTTAATGACCTATGGCGAGGGAGATGTTAATGTACATCCTGAGTGCACGGAAAGTTCTTATTCGAACGTATGTTGGGTGGTCCCTCCCTCACATGGCGCGATTACAGAAACAACATCTGATCATGATGGTGATAAATCTCATGAAGGGTTGGGGATAGGTCGGCGGGATGTCACTGACTGCAGGTCGGGTGAAAGACTTTAACGCCTAAGCAAGTAGAGGGGGAACCCGAAATTTTAAATATACCCCAAAATTTCGGGAGTTGTTGTAGCGGCTACAACAAATGGCAAACCACTGGTAGAATCCAGCATCTCTGCCAATATCACAACAATATTCTGAGTCCAGATAGTGATTCAAGGGAATATTGAACAAGTTCCGTGGGTACCCTTTGTATTACTCTGGCGCTTTACAGGTATGCCCAGTCCTCGTGCCTCAGCTAGGTCTCGATAATCAGAACACATCAATAGAGAGCTCACAGACGCCAATAGTTTGTTGATGATGTGAAGAGCAAGGCAGTGGGTTTATTATTCTCAGGATTTTTTAAAGTAAGCTTTCGGTGTTGCTCCGCTGCCAGCAGGCCTAGACAGTACCCCGGTGGAGTCACTTCAATAAATCACAAACGTTGCTCCACTACCAGTGAGCCTAGTTAGTACCCCAGTGGAGTCGTTGCATTACCTCTCTACACAGGAAGCCTTTCTCGATCCTTTACCCTTATTTGTTTCATGTGCTTGCAGCACTTATTTTCATGTGCTCGTGGCACTTATTTTTCATGGGTGGATAGAGGGTCCACGACTTATTTCTGACGAAGAGGTTGCTCTTCTGAGAAGCTGAAGATATCTGCTGTTGGGTTGCTTCAAAGTCACCAAACCTTCATTATCTACAAAATAATGAAGCATGCAAAACAAAATGTCTAGGCTATATTTGGAGCACAAGGGAAGCTGACTTACGGGTATGGGCCATTTCAAACTCATTAGGCCTCCCACAAACAACCAGCTCATATCTCCCCAGATAATAATTTTAGACTCATAGGCATCTTGTTGAGAAAGCGACTTCAATGACTTGTCCTAAGAGAAAGCTGACTCTTGAGATAGCCACCGCAATCTCACGCAAACAATGGGGTTATTGTTTCAGCAGTTGGGACAGAACAAATCCGCAAGGCGGTAGGGTTTCAATGAAGGCTCATGCAGTGATCGGCAAAATGTGGAATATTTTCAAAACTATATCAACAATATGCGGACATGATGTGAGGAAGATAGTGTACGACGCAATGTAATAGGCAAGGCTCAAGATGCAATGCGATGCCATGTGCGAGAACGATCAACCAGTTGTAGGTGGAAAAGAGGCGCGATACAAGCAGTAATTATTTATGCAGCAACAAGCAGACTGAAAAGAAATGAGTTCAAAACAATTGTAACATGATGATGCCCAGGATATTAATCATAAGCAAAAATAGTACACACACTTTTTAATCATGAAGTAAAAATTTGGCAAGTAAACCTAATTAACTTCGAACTAAAAATTTATTAACAAGTTCTAGCTAGCCTACACCTAAACCCTAGTTTAACCCATGAGGTGACTGGGTTATGTAAAATCAGTTTTCCAGTGCAGCCACCGCATTAGTTCGCATCCTACAACGACAACAATGATCAAGATCAGAGCTAGTATCCAAAAAAGTGCAGTAGCAACAAAACTTACCTGAGGAGCAGGTACAACGGTAAGACGATCATAGATACTTACCAAAGAACATGTACGAATAGATGGTGCAAGCTGATTTCCACTCTCATCCTAATACATAGCACGATTTTCTTGAAGCTCAACATTTATAAATGGCACACATCTATTCATGCACAAGCCTAGGTCTGATGGGCGCTGGGTAAGCCATTGCCCATTTGTAGGCACATTCACTGTATAGGGTTGGTCGGACAATCCAACATGTTCATTATGGTAGCAAGGGTCATCTGTTTTATGGAATGGAAATAATAAGCATGTGCCAGGCGAATTATAGATACTTGCGAATCCGAGAGCAGAAACCCTAGTTTGGAGTTGTTCCTGGAAGCTGTCAAGGATACGAGGATCTGAATCCACTTTCGGTGGAGGCTGCAATTCCTCACCATCTTGAACAAACTCCAGACCTTCGAGCAAGTGGTTTCCCAACTCTGACAATTGGGCGAGATCAACAAGCGACTGGATGTGATCATGGATTGTGGTGAGTTGCAAAATGTCAGTGGGCTTTGTATCAATTCAGTCAAATGTTGGCGCACTGATAGATTGATAATCCGAGGTATTGGATTCTATAGATCTGCTAGGGTGGGGTGAACTCGACGTGGTTATGCTGGGGGAGCATGGTACTTAGGGATCGTCATTTCAGAGACAGTCGGCGGAAGCTGAAGCGCTTCGACTCTCTGATGGGTACTTGAATCTTCCCGAAGTGAGTCATCGAATTCTGGTGTCTATATATGGTAGGCAAAGAGATGCGAGTGACCGTCCTCTTCGGTATGATTGAATATGTTTTCAAATAAGGAGTGATCGCTACAACCATCGATTTGATCAAGTTGCGTGCCTGGAAATTTAGGCTCCCCGGGAGTTACCAACTGGGTTGGATCAATAAAGAGGACATCTTGAGGTTGCCTAGACAGGAAATCGCCCATATGGCTGTCTAAAGATTCTGAGTGAGAATGATCAAATCTGAAAGATTCATCGATTTTGAACTGTGATTGTGAAACACCATCTGCGTGCTTATGATTGCCACCAATACCAGTATAAGGAAATTTTGAATGTCCCGAAGAAATTACTGGTGTGGCGGGATCAAGAAACCAATCGGGGAATAATGAACGAACAGATTGAGTCGCAGGGGCATAACCATACAAGGCTTTTCAACACGCGCATCAGTGTCATTCTGAGAAAACAATGATCTGGCAGGCCCTGTAAGGGAAATAACTGCATCCGGGATAAGAGTCGATTCATAATCCGTATGTGAAAAAGATTTAGGACTGTGTCCAGGGAGACATCGAGTGGGCTCGAGGTAGGTTTCATGAACCGAGAGAGATAATGAGCTACTGGGGTTTTCAAAGTTTGATTCGACATGGTGCATGAAAGACTCAAAGTTAGAACAGCCGTTGACATGCGGGTCGTCATAGGGAACACTAGGCTCAGGCTAGGTTGATAACTGAAATTGTTGAAGGGAAACGAGAATCACATAGCTGAACTGTTCACTTAACAATTTCCAATCGACATCCTTTTCAGGGAACTCAAAACAATAATGAACAAATCTGATAGAAAATTCATCAAGAGGTTCTTGAGGTTCCATTCTGATGTCATTTAACTTTATTAAAACGTTTTGAAAATCATACCTGTGAAAATCTTGTTGTAATTCACTGGCGAGTTGTTCAAATGAATGGATGGAAGCTTCCGGCAATGTGCGGCACCATCGCTTGGCGCGACCTTCGAGATTGAGGAAGAAAAGAAAACAAATCAAACCTTCATTGTCAATTTCGTAGAACTCACCAAAGTCACAAAAATCTAAAATGTGTTGGGTTATGGATACTCCGTTTTCACCATCGAATTTTAACTGGGACAAGTGATACATTAGTTCATCGGGGATGAGACATCAAGGCTCATAAAACTCCGAAAAACATCTCGGGATAATGATTTGGGAACGAGCCATTATATATATGAGATTAAATGCAGGCTCTTAGGGCTCAGCTTGTCATCTGGCCCTCCTTCTAGCACCAATTATGTAGACGGGAAAATCTGTCCGGCCAAGAGCAGGGGATCTCCCCGGTAAAAGGTCCCAATTAGACCTTGAACCGTTTGGACTAGGGATCTCGTCCGGGGTGTGGGTCCGGCTACCACTGATTTCTCCTTTGCTTAGGGTCTCGCTTAAACTCTGTAAAACAGTGGATACACACCTAATCAACTGATACAAGACATATGATTGATGCATTAAATGTACATGCGACACTATGAGTAGCAAGAGGAAATAATAAAGCATGAAGACCGAAGGAAGTGTTGTTAACAACACTTCATTGGGGTCACACTTGTAAGCTGTTATGACCACAAAGGAAACAATTCCTCATGGTAAGAACGCCTTTCACTTCCTAAAAGTTTTAAATGGTAACACAAATGCCAATAAACAAAGCCATCAGCGTTCGTTAAGAAAGTGAAATAAACTCAACCACCATTAACATACTCAGAAAATTGTTATGAAACTATGATGTGAATTGAAGATACAGTTCCCTTAATCTAAAGATGTTCAGAAACTGAAAACATAATACTCAACAGTGCTCATACATAATACAACACCAGATCCACAAAGGGATTTTTCAAAATGCTTGTATTAATGCTTAAATGTATAATCCTCTGGTAATACAATATACTCAGCTCGAGTCCCAAACAAAAGGACATTTACAAGCTCCCAAAGGATTATTTATAATACAAAACCTGCCCTTTGGGCTTCCTTGACTTTTCATCTTCTTAACCGTTGGGCTTCCTTGCGACCCAGTCTATTCTGCGACTTGCGACCTGACTGGGTTTTGCGACCTTGCGACCTAGTCGCTGGGTTGCTGGGTCACGCCGTCGGGCATTTGATAGAGGATGCGACTTAGCAACCCGACGACCCCTGCGACTTCCGACCTTTGAGAACCTGCGACCTTAGACCTCAGACCTCGGGCAGATCAGCGACTTGCGACCTCGGGCAATATGCGACCTGCGACCTCGGAAAATATGCAAGCTACGACCTTCATAAATTTGTGACCTGTGACCTAGTCGCTAGGTCGCTGGGTCACGTAGTCAAGCGTTTGGCATGGAACACGACTCCGCGACCTGGCGACCTGAAGAAATCTGCGACCTGGGGTTTTATCTCTTCTACATTTATCCTGTTGAGATAGTCTTAGCTCCCACCCCATGAACCAACATTTTCTGGGTAAGCGAAAAACTTCCTTGTCTGGGTCATCATCGTAATCTCCTCATGTTACTAGCATGTAAGCATATTAAATTAGCCATGTATAACCTGTTAAATTAGCCTTACGCATACAAATTTTTTATGCATGTTGAGGAAGTAATAAATATATAAACGTAGATGCATAAAAGGTAAATTGACACATAAAATCAGGAGATTCTAAATATTAGATTGGACCCCTGTATAGTCCTGTTCTGTCGACCATATATGCTTTGAGAAAAGAGGCCACTTCGAAGCGGGGTCGCATAGTCGAAACTTTCTCCTTGGTCGCAACTTTCCTTGGGCACACCTTTCTGTGACCTTGCGACCTCGGAGGGGTCGCATGGTCGCATTTCCTGTCCAGCAACATGTATTGCGACTCAGCGACCTGGAGAGGTCACGCGACCTTATCTTCTCGTGGGCTGTTACTATGGTTCCTAATGCCAAGAGGTGATATATGTAGATATGCTTCTTTTGCCCTAGCCTGAAGGCTCGGCTCACGGCTTGTTTGATAAAGGACCGGTTCTAGACTGGATCAAGAAAGACTACTCTTGAAGCCCATGTGGAAAATATCATGCACGTCTCACAGGTCGCACAGTCGCATGGGAAACAGGTCGCATTTGTTGGCTGGAAGCAAAATCTGCGACCTTGCGACCCGAAGCCTTCAACTGTGACTGCTCTTACAATGGTCGTAGGGTCGCGAGTCGCATTTTCATTCGCTCTATCAGCTATGCGACTCAGCGACTGTTTCTTCTGCAGTCAGTTACAATGTGTGTGAAACGCTTTACATTCAAATCGATCTTTCCACACTCTGTAACCAAATCCAAGCTTCAACAATGTCGAACATTCATTCTTCCACGCAAGGAACTCGGTGCTTGAATTTTTTGCAGGTTCATTGGAGCGACTGTTGCACTAGCTGCTTTGCAGGCAGAACTCAACAAAGCTTAAGGTCGAACCCTTCCAGCAGGACACGGCGCATCAAATATTTTTGCTGCCCTTCATTTTGCTTAAGCTCTCCAGCAGTGTTTTGTTGAAGGCATCGTCGTCGATTTTGTATTGGTTATCTCTCTCCTTGAAACGCTTTGTAAATTGTACACCAAAAACCATCCATAAACCATGCAGAAATTGCGTCAGAACTTGCACAGAAAAATTTTAAAATACGTTTATGCAAAACTGCATTCGTAAATATGTCAACTTTTGCGTTATTCTCTCTGACAAGTGTCAATGGATTCGAGGGCGTTGTAAGGCTTGCATGCATTGCAAAACAGAGCGTTAATCACTACTCAGATACAGGACATTCTAATTCTGGATCTGGGCTGGATAATAACGACCATTGCCAGCCTCCGCTAGGAAAACTAACCAGTGACACAGCCCACATGGTGTCATGCATGGAGAGGAAACCGAGACGTTCATATGGGCAGTTACTAAATATTATCACTACATTCTGTGGCAGTTCTGAACGTAACTTTCGGCACTTGCAACTTTCCTTCTGAAGGTGAAAAACGATGGTGTGGTTTTGAGCTTGGTCAAACACAACTTTCACACGTGGCGGGGACTGCTTCATGCATGTTGTGCTTGTGCTTCCCATAATAGAAATCAAACGCAAAACAAGAAACAGCTGGTAACGATAAGAACGATGAAATTGCTCCACCTCAGCGTTAAGTAAAGAGGAGACCAAGTTAAAATTCCGTCGTTGAAAATATTACCAATATCATTGTTAAACCTTCTATTCACAGCTTTGGGAAACTTTTGATGAATCTGCATGTCATGGTAATTCTACTAAATAAAGTGTTCTTGCACTGCTTAAAACACGGTTGTAGATTATCATGCATCGCGCAATAGTTATTATTATATTCGCTGCCATGTTGAACCCAAACTTTTTTAACACAGGTTGAAAAACCTCGGCATAAACGTATTCGAGCCCAATTGTAACGTCCTTCATATAGTTTTACATGATTTTGATCCTCCATTCTTATATGGTTTGGAAACCATATGGTCTTGCACCGCTTAGAATAATGGTTATAGGTTGTCACCCATCGCGCCATAGTTATTACAGCATGGCACTGTAGGTTTTGTTCTACTATATATCTGCTCTGAATGTTTCATGATAGGTTGAAACCACCATCAAAATGTTGGACTCCATGTTTAAAAGTGCCTTTTGACCAAATATTATATATCTTCTCTAAATAATAAAACTCTACCATAGCTCTGATCCGTGTTTAATCATATGTTTGACTGTTGTATTATATCCACTCCAACATTCATCGTAAGTTGAAAATTTGACCGCCATGTATATATATATACATTTGTGTTGGGCTCCATCCAACGTAAACATTTGAACGTTCAATCGCAGTGATCGCATGGCGCCATGTGTAAACACGACTTTGGACCACCGTATATATATATATATATATATATATATATATATATATCTGCTCCAAAACTTTTATCATGGGTTGAAAACCTGCCATCGAACCTTTGCGCCATGTCACGTGTCCATGCAGTTTTGTTGCACCATCTCACGTGAAAAACGTATGCTTTATCCCTTTCGCGCCTTAGTTGTAACGCACCATAGTTATTATGACATGTCACCATGGTTTTTCATACACTCCGCCCCATGCTTTAAACATAAATTTTGATCACTATGTCCACCATATAAATATTTAGGCCCATTTGAAATGTGTTTTCATATAGTTTCGATCCGCCATTTTATATGTTTTAGAAACTACATTACTTTGTGCCTTGGTTTAATTATATGATATTTAAAACCATAGCCTAGGTCCATCGATTTTCACCCACCGTGTAGCTTAGGTTTAACAAAGACTGCTTCCCAAAGGTGTGTTTATATTTTTGAAATTGTGCCAAAACTTGCCAATGCCCCCATTACCTGAACCATCAAACCTAACAACTGTACTTTGATGGGTGATGATGAAACTGAAAGAAGTGTCGGATTTAAAGCGACGAACTCTACAATTCATCGTTATTTCTGAAAACAATTGAGGCCTGTAAACTTGGAGAAACTAGATCATACTCATATATCACTCCTACTTTTTCGATGTCAGTCCATACTTAATCACCAAATTGACAGTGATGAACTTTTCAATGCTTATCAAGACGCATTTTGAACCCGTGAATCTTTTCATTCAACTATGGAAAATAGAAGAAACCCTTTTTGTTGTGCCATTGTCTTGCCAACATCAACATGTGCGCTCTTAATATGGCATCTCCATTAATAACGTGAGAAACCCTTGTCTTTTGATATCAACGGCGTTATAGGATTTTTCTGGTGCCCAGTGCTTCCTTGTTTCTTTGAGTGAATGAACACACACCACATCCTCCTCCATCTGAAAATAATGTTAACTTTCTCTTCCACCTCACTTGTGGGTGCATCCCTGTCATCTACCTTAACCATGGTCTTCAAAGGTGGCCTTATGTCTCATATCCACCTAAGCGGGACATGTGGATGAATGTGTCATGGTTTACAGCTATGACCTTGTCATTGAGCTTAATCTTATTCCCCTCGGTGTCGTGACAATCATTGATGAGTTTATCAGTCGGGGGATTGACCTATATAAACAACATAACATTAATTAGTTCACAGTTATTCTTTGCGAATGGTTTCCCTAGATAAAATATATGAGACCAATGAACATAAGAGAAGTATTCAAACAACGCGTTTAATGACCTATGACGAGGGAGCTGTTAATGTACATTCTGAGTGCACAGAAAGTTCTTATTCGAACGTATGCTGGGTGGTCCCTCCCTCACATGGCGTGATTGCAGCAACAACATCTGATCATGATGGTGAGAAATCTCATGAGGGGTTGGGGATAGGTCGGCAGGATGTCACTGACTGCAGGTCGGGTGAAAGACTTTAACGCCTAAGCGAGCAGAGGGGGAACCCAAAATTTTAAATATACCCCAAAATTTCGGGTGCTGTTGTAGCGGCTACAACAAATGGCGAACCACTGGTAGAATCCAGCATCTCTGCCAATATCACAACAATAGTCCGAGTCCAGATAGTTATGCAAGGGAATATTGAACAAGTTCCGCAGGTACCCTTTTTATTACTCTGGCCCTTTACAGGTATGCCCAGTCCTCGTGCCTCAGCTAGGTCTCGATAATCAAAACACATCAATAAAGAGCTCACAGACGCGAATAGTTTGTTGATGATGTGAAGAGCAAGGCAGTGGGTTTATTATTCTCATGATTTTTTAAAGTAAGTTTCTGGTGTTTCTCTGCTGCCAGCAAGCATGGACAATACCCCAGCGGAGTCACTTCAAGAAATCACAAACGTTGCTCCGCTGCCAGCGAGCCTGGTCAGTACCCCGGTGGAGTCATTGCATTACCTCTCTGCGCAGGAAGCCTTTCTCGATCCTTACCCTTATTTGTTTCATGTGCTTGTAGCACTTATTTTCCTGTGCTCGTGGCACTTATTCTTCATGGGCGGATGAGGGATCCCGACTTATTTTACGAGCAAGAGAGGTTGTTTCTTGTTTTACAGAAACTGAAAGATATCCTGATTTGGGTTCGCCCTAGTGCCAAACCTTCACATCCCATCTACCACAATAGGCGAAGCGTGCAAAACAAAAATTAAAACGTCCAAGACTATGCTAGGCACAAGGCTTAGGCTTATGGGTATGGGCCATTTCAAACTCATTAGGCCTCCCACAAACAACCGGCTCATATCTCCCCAGATAATAAGTTTAGACTCATAGGAATCTTGTTGAGAAAGTGGCTTCAATGACTTGTCCTAAGAGAAAGCTTCCTCTTGAGATAGCCACCGCAACCTCACGCAAACAATGGGGTTATTGTTTCAGCAATTGGGGCAGAACAAATCCGCAAGGAGGTAGGGTTTCAATGAAGGCTCATGCAGTGATCGGCGATATGTGGAATATTTTCAAAACTATATCAACAATATGCGAACATGATGTGAGGAAGATAGTGTACGACGCAATGTAATAGGCAAGGCTCAAGATGCAATGCGACGCCATGTGCGAGAACGATCAACCAGTTGTAGGTGGAAAAGAGGCGCGATACAAGCAGTAATTATTTATGCAGCAATAAGCAGACTGAAAAGAAATGAGTGCAAAACAATTGTAACATGATGATGCCTAGGATATTAATCGTAAGCAAAAATAGTACACACACTTTTTAATCATGAAGTAAAAATTTGGCAAGTAAACCTAATTAACTTCGAACTAAAAATTTATTAACAGGTTCTAGCTAGCCTACACCTAAACCCTAGTTTAGCCCATGAGGTGACTGGGTTATGTAAAATCAATTTTCCAGTGCAGCCACCACATTAGTTCGCATCCTGCAACAACAACAATGATCAGGATCAGAGCTAGTATCCAAAAAGTGCAGTAGCAACAAAAATTACCTGAGGAGCAGGTACAACGGCAAGACGATCATAGATACTTACCAAAGAACATGCACGAATAGATGGTGCAAGCTGATTTCCACTCTCATCCTGATACATAGCACGATGTTCTTGAAGCTCAACATTTATAAATGCCACACATCTATTCATGCACAAGCCTAGGTCTGATGGGCGCTGGGCAAGCCATTGCCCATTTGCAAGCACATTCACCGTATAGGGTTGGTCGGACGAACCGGCATGTTCACTATGTTAGCGAGGGTCATCTGTTTTATGGAATGGAAACAATAAGCATGTGCCAGGCGAATTATAGATACCTGCGAATCCGAGAGCAGAAACCCTAATTTTGAAAACCCTAGTTTGGAGTTGTTCCTGGAAGCTATCAAGGATACGAGGATCTGAATCCACTTTCAGTGGAGGCTGCAATTCCTCACCGTCTTGAACAAACTCTAGACCTTCTAGCGAGGGGTTTCCCAACTTTGAAAATTGGGCGAGATCAACAAGCGATTGGATGTGATCATGGATTGTGGTGAGTTGTAAAATGTCAGTGGGCTCTGTATCAATTCGGTCAAATGTTGGCACACTGACAGATTGATAATCCGAGGTATTGGATTCTCTAGATTTGCTAGAGTGGGGTGAACTCGATGTGGTTATGCTAGGGGGAGCATGGTACTTAGGGATCGTCATTTTAGAGACAGTCGGCGGAAGCTGAAGCGCTTCAACTCTCTGATGGGTACTTGAATCTTCCCGAAGCGAGTCATCGAATTCTGGTGTCTATATATGGTAGGCAAAGAGATGCGAGTGACCGTCCTCGTCGGTATGATTGAATATGTTTTCAGATAAGGAGTGATCGCTACAACCATCGATTTGATAAAGTTGGGTACCTGGAAAGTTAGGCTCCTCGGGAGTTACCAACTGGGTTGGATCAATAAAGAGGACATCTTGAGGTTGCCTATACATGAAATTGCTCCTATGGTTGTCTAAAGATTCTGAGTGAGAATGATCAGATCTGAAAGATTCATCGATTTTGAACTGTGATTGTGAAACACCATCTGCGTGCTTATGATTTCCGCCAATACCAGTATAAGGAAATTTTGAATGTCCCGAAGAAATTACTGGTGTAGCGGGATCGAGAAACCAACCGGGGAATAATGAACGAACAGATTGATTCGCAAGGGCGTTAACCATACAAGGCTTTTCAACACGCACATCGGTGTCATTCCGAGAAAACAATGATCTGGCAGGCCCTGTAAGAGAAACGACTGCATACGGGATAAGAGTCGATTGATAATCCGTATGTCAATCAGATTTAGGACTGTGTCCAGGGAGACATCGAGTGGGCTCGAGGTAGGTTTCATGAACCGAGAGAGATAATGAGCTACTGGGGTTTTCAAAGTCTGATTCAACATGGTGCGTGAAAGACTCAAAGTCAGAACATCCGTTGACTTGCGGGTCGTCATAGGGAACACTAAGCTCAGGCTGGGTTGCTAACTAAAAATTTTCAAGGGAAACGAGAATCACATAGCTGAACTGTTCACTTAACAATTTCCAATCGACATCCTTTTCAGGGAACTCAAAACAATAATGAAAAAATCTGATAGAAAATTCATCAAGAGGTTCCTGAGGTTCCATTCTAATGTCATTTAACTTTATTAAAACGTTCTGAAAATCATACCTTTGAAAAGCTTGTTGTAATTCACTAGCGAGTTGTTCAAATGAATGGATGGAAGCTTCCAGAAATGTGCAACACCATTGCTTAGCGCGACCTTCGAGAGTGAGGAAGAAAAGCAAACAAATCAAACCTTCATTGTCAATTTCGTAGCACTCACCAAAGTCACAAAAATCTAAAAGGTGTTGGTTTATGGATACTCCGTTTTCACCATCGAATTTTAACTGGGACAAGTGATACATTAGTTCATCGGGGATGAGACATCGAGGCTCATAAAACTCCAACAAACATCTCGGGAGAATGATTTGGAAACGAGCCATTAAAGATATGAGATTAACTGTAGGCTCTTAGGGCTCAGCTTGTCATATGGCCCTCCTTCTACCGCCAATTTTGTTGACGGGAAAATCTGTCCGGCCAATAGCAAGGGATCTCCCCGGTAAAAGGTCCCAATTAGACCTTGAACCGTTTGGACTAGGGATCTCGTCCAGGGTGTGGGTCCGGCTACCACTAATTTCTCCTTTGCTTAGGGTTTCGCTTAAACTCTATAAAAAAGTGGATACACACCTAATCAACAGATACAAGACATATGATTGATGCATTAAATGTACATGTGACACTATGAGTAGCAAGAGGAAATAATAAAGCATGAAGACTGAAGGAAGTGTTGTTAACAACACTTCATTGGGGTCACACTTGTAAGCTGTTCTGACCACAAAGGAAACAATTCCTCATGGCAAGAACGCCTTTCACTTCCTAAAAGTTTTAAATGGTAACACAAATGCCAATAAACAAAGCCATCAGCGTTTGTTAAGAAAGTGAAATAAACTCAACCACCATTAACATAATCAGCAAACTGTTATGCAACTGTGATGTGAATTGAAGATACAGTTCCCTTAATCTAAATATGTTCAGAAACTGAAAACATAATACTCAACAGTGCTCATACATAAGACAACACCAGATCCACAAAGGGATTTTTCAAAATGCTTGTATTAATGCTTAAATGTATAATCCTCTGGTAATAAAATATACTCAGCTCGAGTCCCAAACAAAAGGTCATTTACAAGCTCCTGAAGGAGTATTTATAATGTACAAAACCTACCCTTTGGGCTTCCTTGACTTTTCATCTTCTTAACCGTTGGGCTGCCTTGCGACCCAGTCTGTTCTGTGACTTGCGACCTGACTGGGTTTTGCGACCTTGCGACCTAGTCGTTGGGTCGCTGGGTCGCGCCATCGGGAATTTGATAGGGGATGTGACTTAGCAACCCGGCGATCCCTGCGACTTGCGACCTTTGAGAACCTGCGACCTGCGACCTCGAACCTCGGGCAAATCAGTGACTTGCGACCTCGAGCAATATGCGACCTGCGACCCAGTCGCGTAGTCGCGTAGTCGAGCGTTTGGCATGGAACACGACTCCGCGACCTGGCGACCTGAAGAAATCTGCGACCTGGGGTTTTATCTCTTCTACATTTCTCCTGTTGAGATAGTCTTAGCTCCCACCCCATGAACCAACATTTTCTGGGTAAGCGACAAACTTCCTTGTCTGGGTCATCATCGTAATCTCCTCATGTTACCTACATGTAAGCGTATTAAATTAGCCATGTATAACCTGTTAAATTATCGTTATGCATACAAACGTTTTATGCATGTTGAGGAAGTAATAAATATATAAACGTAGATGCATAAAAGGTAAATTGACACATAAAATCAGGAGATTCTAAAGATTAGCTTGGACCCCTGTATAGTCCTATTCTTTAGGCCATATATGCTTTGAGAAAAGAGGCCATTCCGAAGCGGGGTCGTATAGTCGAAACTTTCTCCTTGGTCGCAACTTTCCTTGGGCACACCTTTCTGCAACCTTGCGACCTTGGAGGGGTCGCATAGTCGCATGGTCGCATTTCCTGTCCAGCAACATGTATTGCAACTCAGCGACCTGGAGAGGTCGCGCGACCTTATCTTCTCGTGGGCTGTTACTATGGTTCCTGATGCCAAGAGGCGATATATGTAGACATGCTTCTTTTGCCCTAGCCTGAAGGATCAACTCACGGCTTGTTTGAAGATGGACGGGTTCTAGACTAGATCAAGAAAGACTACTCTTGAAGCCCATGTGGAAAATATCATGCACGTCTCACAGGTCGCACAGTCGCATGGGAAACAGGTCGCATTTTTTGGCTGGAAGAAAAATCTGTGACCTTGCGACCCGAAGCCTTCAACTGTGACTGCTCTTACAATGGTTGTAGGGTCGCGAGTCGCATTTTCATTCGCTCTGTTAGCTATGCGACTCAGCGACTGTTTCTTCTGTAGTCAGTTACAATGCGTGTGAAACGCTTTACTTTCAAATCGATCTTTCCACACTCTGTAAAAAAATCCACGCTTCAACAATGTCGAACATTCATTCTTCCACGCAAGGAACTTGGTGCTTGAATTTTTTGCAGGTTCATTGGAGCGACTGTTGCACTAGCTACTTTGCAGGCAGAACTCAACAAAGCTTAAGGTCAAACCCTTCCAGCAGGACACGGCGCATCAAATATTTTTTCTGCCCTTCATTTTGCTTAAGCTCTCCGGCGGTGTTCTGTTGAAGGCATCGTCGACGATTTCGTATTGGTTATCTCTCTCCTTGAAACGCTTTGTAAATTGTACACCAAAAACCATCCATAAACCATGCAGAATTGCGTCCGGCGCTGCACAGAAAAATTTTAAAATATGTTTATGCAAAACTGCATTCGTAAATATGTCAAATTTTGTTTTATTCTCTCTGACAAGTGTCAATGGATTCGAGGGCGTTGTAAGGCTTGCATGTGTTTCAAAACAGAGCGGTAATCACTACTCGGATGCAGGACATTCTAATTCTGGATCTGCGCTGGATAATAACGACCACTGCCAGCCTCCGCTAGGAAAACTAACCAGTGACACGGCCCACGTGGTGTCATGCATGGAGAGGAAACCGAGACGTTCATATCGGCAGTTACTAAATATTATCACTGCATTCTGTGGCAGTTCTAAACGTAACGTTCGGCACTTGCAACTTTCCTTCTGAAGGTGAAAAACGATGGTGTGGTTTTGAGCTTGGTCAAACACAACTTTCACACGTGGCAGGGACTGTTTCATGTGTGTTGTGCTTGTGCTTCTCATAATAGAAATCAAATGTAGAACAAGAATTAGTTGGTAACGATAAGAACGATGAAATTTCTCCACCTCAGCGTTAAGTAAAGAGGAGACCAAGTTAAAATGTCGTCGTTGAAAATATTACCAATATCGTTGTTAAACCTTCTATTCACAGCTTTGGGCAACTTTTGATGAATCCGCATGTCATGGTAACACCACTAAATAAAGTGTTCTTGCACCGCTTAAAACACGGTTGTAGATTATCATGCATCGCGCCATAGTTATTATTATATTCGCTGCCATGTTGAACCCAAAAAATTTTAACACAGGTTGAAAACCTCGGCATAAACGTATTCGAGCCCAATTGTAACGTCCTTCATATAGTTTTATATGATTTTGATCCTCCATTCTTATATGGTTTGGAAACCATATGGTCTTGCACCGCTTAGAATAATGGGTATAGGTTGTCACCCATCGCGCCATAGTTATTACAGCATGCCACTGTAGGTTTTGTTCTACTATATATCTGCTCTGAATGTTTCATGATAGGTTGAAACCACCATCGGAATGTTGGACTCCATGTTTAAAAGCGCCTTTTGACCAAATATTATATATCTTCTCTAAAGAATAAAACTCTGCCATAGCTCTGATCCGTGTTTAATCATACGTTTGATTGTTTTATTATATCCACTCCAACGTTCATCGTAAGTTGAAAAGTTGACCGCAATGTATATATATATATATATACATTTATGTTGGGCTCCATGCAACGTAAACATTTGAACGTTCAATCGCAGTGATCGCATGGCGCCATGTGTAAACACGACTTTGGACCACCGTATATATATATATATATATATATATATATATATATATATGCTCAAAAACTTTTATCATGGGTTGAAAACCTGCCATCGAACCGTTGCGCCATGTCAGGTGTCCATGCAGTTTTGTTGTACCATCTCACGTGGTTTAAAAAACGTATGCTTTATCCCTTTCACGCCTTAGTTGTAACGCACCATAGTTATTATGACATGTCATCATGGTTTTTCATACACTCCGCCCCATGCTTTAAGCATAATTCTTTATCACTATGTCCACCATAGAAATATTTAGGCCCATTTGAAATGTGTTTTCATATAGTTTCGATCCGCCATTTTATGTGTTTTAGACACTACATTACTTTGCGCCTTGGTTTAATTATATGATATTTAAAACCATATCCTAGGTCCATCGATTTTCTCCCACCGTGTAGCTTAGGAATAACAAAGATTTCTTCCCAAAGGTGCATTTAGATTTTTGAAATTGTGCCAAAACTTGCCAATGCCCCCATTACCTAAACCATCAAACCTAACAACTGTACTTAAATGGGTGATGATGAAACTGAAAGAAGTGTCGGATTTAAAGCGACGAACTCTACAGTTCATCGTTATTCCCGAAAACAATTGAGGCCTGTAAACTTGGAGAAACTGGATCATACTCATAGATCACTCCTACTTTGTCGATGTCAGTCCATACTTAATCATCAAATTGACAATGATGACCTTTTCAATGCTTATCAAGACGCATTTTGAACCCGTGAACCATTTCATTCAACTATGGAAAATAGAAGAAACCCTTTTTGTTGTGCCATTGTCTTGCCAACATCAACATGTGCGCTCTTAATATGGCGTCTTCGTTAATAATGTGAGAAACCCTTGTCTTTTGATATCAACGAAGTTATAAGATTTTTCTGGTGCCCAGTGCTTCCTTGTTTCTTTGAGTGAATGAACACACACCACATCCTCCTCCATCTGAAAATAATGTTAACTTGCTCTTCCACCTCACTTGTGGGTGCATCCTTGTCATCTACTTTAACCATGGTCTTCAAAGGTGTCCTTATGTCTCATATCCACCTAAGCAGGACATGTGGATTAATGTGTCATGGTTTACAACTGTGACCTTGTCATTGAGCTTAATCTTATTCCCCTCGGTGCCGTGACAATCATTGATGAGTTTATCAGTTGGGGGATTGACCTGTATAAACAACATAACATTAATTAGTTCACAGTTATTCTTTGCGAATGGTGCCCCTAGATAAAATATATGAGACCAATGAACATAAGTGAAGTATTCAAACAACGCATTTAATGACCTATGGTGAGGTAGTTGTTAATGTACATCCTGAGTGCACGGAAAGTTCTTATTCGAACGTATGTTGTGTGGTCCCTCCCTCACATGGCGTGATTGCAGCAACAGCATCTGATCATGATGGTGAGAAAGCTCATGAGGGGTTAGGGAAAGTTCGGCGGGATGTCACTGGCTGCAGGTCGGGTGAAATACTTTAACGCCTAAGCGAGCAGAGGGGGAACCTGAAATTTTAAATATACCCCAAAATTTCGGGTTCTGTTGTAGTGGCTACAACAGGGCCCTCTACCACCGGATTAGCATACAAATCTCCTCAACATTGCCTTAGATCATGCAATGAAGTTGAATGTCTTTCATTAAAGGGAAAATACTTCAAAAATAGAGTATTACATACTTTTGAGATCTAACAACAAAACATCAATATAGCTAACTGTCTCTCGGTCTCCCGAGTCATTCTTATAAAAGAAATACATAACTACCCTTGAGAATAAATAGGGATAAGTGTCTTTCCAAATTAAAATAAAATTAGAACTCTTGTGGAAGCCTCGTACTTTTGCTGAAGACATGTGTAGATTTCTTGTCCCGGTAGAAGTCTGCCTCTTAGTTTTGATTTCTTCCACGTGCATAACCACCTGTAGGTTTTTGCTCAGACTTCGTAGAGAGAAAATAATGATGTAGGAGTGTTGTGGAATTCAATCATATGTGTTTTTCCTTTAAGTGACACCTGTAACCTGTGTGAACATGAAGATAGCTTTGGAATAGGCGACTAGCTACAGAATGACTGCATTCTATAGCTGAGTCTAGTCAAAAACTACTACAACAACAAAACCACGAAAATATAGCAAGTCAGTTATTATATGCATTCCTAAAGTGACTTTAATTAATCCTATTGATCTTTTAAGCCTGCAACTGATAAAGGACAAAGGAATTGAAGTGAAATTTGGTGAAAGAGAATGACATCTTTGGGGCTCAACATACCCCCACTGCAAAGCTTTTGCATGTCTTCATGCAATTAATCCATGTATTCTGAAACTTCTACTAGGACATCCAACTTCCTTTTTCTGCTTTGCCTGATGTTCAATGACCTCCTAGGCTTCCTTATGAATAATTTGAATCTCAGGTTTATAAGTTCCCTACTTAACTTTTTGTTTTTCTTTTTCAGCTTCTCATTAGCCTTGTACATTTTTTCCATTTGTAGAGAGAGAGTTGTGTTCATGTTACTCTTCAGCTTGACTTGTTCCCTGAGAATTTCATTTTCATTTTTTATGTGTCTATTAAGTACTTCCAATTCATATTTATCTCTTCTTACTACTTCAATTGTAGATCCTGGTGGGCTAGGATTTCTTCTTCTGCTTTCTGAGGCTCTCCTTTCTAATGTCTAAACATAATTATAGATTTGTTGTTTTGCTGGGTCTATCTCCAGAGTTTCTTCATCAAGATCCTCTTTGTACTGGTATTCAGGAGATTTATCAGCTGGTGTCTCTTCATCTTCAATGTTTATGATGCATGTTTGCTTAACTCCTGTCTTCTTTAATATGCCTCTAAGCCTATGGCTTCGTCTTAGTTTAGATGGTCCCTCACCTCTATCCTTGGCATAATTTCTTATTATATTCTCCTTTTTAAGTTGTTTCTTGATTTCAACCAGTTTTTTAGAGATAATATCCTCACTGTCCTCTTGTATGGATTTACCAATTTTAATTTCAACAGATTTGGAAATTTTCCTTCTTCTGCCTCTTCTTGCAAGTTTTCCTTCGGATGGAGATTCCTTGGGTTCTTCAAAGTGATTCCTCACTAGGAACTCATCCCCAATTGTCTCCCACTTTTCTCAAATGATGTTCAATTAGGATTTTAACTAGGCCATGGTGATACAAAGTGGTTTCCAAGAATTGAACCCTCTTTTAAACATTAGAGGCCATTCTCTTTAGGCTATGAAGTAAGAAGAACAGTAAATTGATTTCTTCATCTAAGAAATGCATCATAAGCCAAATGTGATAAACATATAAGGTACCAAACCTTCCCTCACAAGTTATAAACTTTTGCAAAATGAGCAACATATTTCGCCATTTATTCTTTAGTGCTGAGCTAGGGATGCCTTTCTTGAAAACTGAGATATCCATACCTGGTGTTTTGAGCATTTGTCTCCATGCCTCGTTGTGAAATTCCTTGTTTTTGAACCATCGTTCACCTTGCCTTGGTAGTTCTGCTGCCTCTGCAATGAAGGATTATGTAATAGTGAACTTGACATCTCCTATTTCAACCTCTACTCCATTGAAGGACTGTGCAAATGTCTTGGTTACCTCCTTATGAAAATCATTGAACTTTTCCAAAAACTGTAACCACCCAACCTACTGTAGCATTTCTCTAATTTGTGGGTAACCCTCTAAGTATTTGGTTCCGACTGGTTCGGACCTTACAATGAGACCCATGGCTTCTTTTCTCAACCTTCAATTTACTGCTCCGTTACTGCTCTTCTATTCACGGTAAAAATGGGTGCAGAGAGTTGTTTTCACCCCAAAGATGCCTTCTCTGCTTATGCAATAGGAATTAGCTACGAAAAGATGATATGAAGTGTTTATGGGATGAGTGAAATACGGTGAAGGTGATTCACGAGAATTAATGAGTTTGAGAGCTATCATGAAAGAAAAGACTGTGGAAAAATCTCATGATAAATTCAAAATCATCACTGAATACTTCGGGTTAGTGACGTGACCGAATAGGTCACTTCAGTACTAACCGTTAATTTTTAATAAATGATGGTTTGGTATGGCAGAATGGAAGGGATTTTGTCCAAGGTTTTTCTGATAGGTTTAATAGGCTTGATCAACACGAATAATCAAAATAACTTTATGAATCATACATGACTTAACTATACTAAAACTTTCATAATCTGTCATCATAATAATTTCACAACTTTACCTTAGCCTTTCTTTTGATTTTTGTGGTTTTAATATGCTTTGTCTTCCTTTGAAAATAATTGATTCTTTAGCCTTCATAATCCCTTTGATTTTTCTTATTGACATAGGTGTGCAGGGTCAATTTGCTGCTGAAAAAGTGGTTGTTGGATAGTTTCCTACAGGGTATCTGGCTGCAGAATGTCTGGTTGCAGAATATACCTGTAGGAGCTTTGAAACATGAAATGAAATCATTTGAAACATGGATGGAGTGTAGTATGAAATGGATTAATCATGAATCATGAAATATGGTGGAATGGAGCATGAATGAAGTGGAATATAATGGAATGGAATGAATCACAAATATGAAGTGGCATAAAAAGTGGCCTGCAACTTATGATTTGTAATACTCAATTTGCAGAAAGAGATCAAATTTAGAAATCTGAGATGGAAATGAGATGAACCATGAAATGGAGTGAATGAGATATGAATGAATGGAGTGAATGAGTTATGAATTAATGGAGTGAAATGGATCATAAGTGGAATATGATATATAAAATGGATCTGCACTTATGATTTTGTAATAGCTGCTTGCAGGGAAAGAACAAATTTGAAAAGGTAAAGTGTCAGAAGGATTCTGATTTTCACTTTATCTTTTCTGTATAAACATGCTAATCAATGATTGGTTTTCATTTCTGATCCAAATGGAAAATGGCATCAACCCATGGTATTCATCTACCCATGTTATCCATCCACCCATGGAATTTACCCATGGTATTGTAAATAGCATCAACCCATGGTATTCATCCACCGATGATATTTATTCACCCATGGTATTGTAAGTGACCCATGGTATGTATCCACCCATGGTATTCATCCACACATGGGATTTACCCATGGTATTTTAAGTGGTATCTACTCATGGTATTGGCCTATGGTATCTACACATGGTATTGTGACTCAAAAAAGCCTATAAATAACAAGCCTTAATTTTTAAAAGGACAGATTGTCCGCCACAATGTAGCTTCTACAATTATTCTCTGTTTTAATAAAACAAGTTTCTTTGTGGTTTTATTTTCTTTGTGTTCTCTCTTCCTTTCTGGAATTCTAATTTTGCAGATCTTGTCAGATCCATTTCAACTTTTTAGATCTTCGGGGCCTCCCCCCAAGATCCAGATCAGTGGTATCAGATTCAGGTTATGCCTCCATGGGAATGAGGGTTTGAAACATATTTCAATTTCAATCTTTTGCAGCAATCTTCAGCAAAATCCATGAATGTTTTTGGGCGGCGAGTTTTCAGATCAGATCTGAAACTTTTGGTGAAAATTTTGCAAAAAAAAGACCAAATCTGGATTCCTTGCGAAAAAATACTCAAATTTAAAAAAAAATCGGCCAAATTGGAGTGAGTCTGCCCAATCTCTTCTATGTAAATGAACAGTCTTTGTTAGGATCCCTTCAATGACCTTATTAGTAGATTCCACTTGACCATTTGCTTGTGGATGATAGGGAGTAGATTTTATGTGTCTGATTTTGTACCTCTCCACCATTTGTTCCACTAGCCTTGATGTGAATTGAGCTCCTTGATCTGTAAAAATTTCCCTTGGGACACCAAAACGAGTAAAAATATCCTCAAAAAGAAAATTAACTACAGATGCTTCAGTAGTAGAAAGTAATGGCTTGGCCTCTACCCATTTGGTAACATAATCAGTGCAAACTAATATATATTTATTTTGCCTTGATGGAGGACTAATAGGTCCTATAAAATCTAAAGCCCATTTCTCAAAAGGTTCAATATGTACCTGAGGCTGCAATGGCATTTCACCTGAAGGAGAAGGTTTCCCTACCCTTTGGCAACTGTCACACCTTTTGACGTACTCTTTAGCATCTTTAAAAAGGGATGGCCAATAGTATCCTAAATGAAGGACCTTATAAGCTGTCCTTTTATCAGAAAATTGTCTGCCACAAGGTTCATCATGACATGCCTTGAGGATCTCAGGCATCTCATCTTCCTGAACACATCTCCTAATGATAAAATCTGGACCTGTTTTGTATAACTCATTAGCAACCCATGAATATTTTTCACTGTTATAAATGATCTTTCTTTTGTCTCTTCCATTCATTATTGAAGGAAGTTTCCCTGAAACTAAATAATTAGCAATGTCAGAAAACCAGGGAGTTTGAGTAGAAATTGCAAAAAGATATTCATCAAGGAATTGATCTTCAACTGGAGTATTATCTTTGATGTTTTGGATTCTAGATAGGAAATTAGCTACTGTATTTTTTTTCCCAGGCCTATCTAGAATGGTAATGTTGAATTCTTGTAAAAGCAATAACCATCTTATGACTCTGCCATTAGTAATTGATTTTTTCATTAGATATTTAATTGCAAATAGATCTGTGTGAACAAAAGTTTCATAGCCTGTTATATAGTGTCTGAATTTGTTTATGGCATGAACAACAGCTAAAAAATATTTTTCAGTTACAGTATAATTTAACTCTGAAGGAGTCAAATTCTTACTTGTATAGTAGATGGCATAAGGAATCAGGTCTTTTTGTACCAATACTGCTCCTAAAGCTGTATCTGAGGCATATGTTGAAATATGAAAAGGTAACTTCCAGTTAGGTCCCCTTAAAATAGGTGCTTCAGAGATTTTTGTTTTCAGGGTCTCAAAGGCTAACTGGCAATCAGCATTCCACTTGAATTCACAGTCCTTGGTAAGTAATTTGAAAAGTGGAGATGCTATCTTGGTGAAGTTTTTTATAAACCTTCGATAATATCCTGTAAATCATAGAAAAATCCTAACATGTTTTTGACAACTTGGAATAGATAAGTTAGAGATGACTTCAACTTTTGACTCATCAACTCTAATCCCATCCCCTGAAATGTGATGCCCCAAAACAATTCCTTCAGTAAACATCATAAAACACTTCTTATGACTTAGTGAAAGATTTGCTTCTTTACATCTCTTTAAAACTTTTTCCAAGTTTGCTAAGGCTTCTTCAAATGTGTTTCCATAAACTTTGAAATCATCCATATATACCTCTACACAATCATGTATTAGATCTGAAAAGATTCCTAGTACTGCCCTTTGAAATGATGCAGGTGCATTGCATAGTCCAAATGGCAATACGCGGTAAGCATAGGTACCCCAAGCACAGGTAAATGTGGTTTTGTCTTTATCTTCAAGTGCTACTTGAATTTTGTTATAACCACTAAACCCATCTAAAAATGAGAAGTACTTTTTGCCAGCTAATGTGTATAATACCTGATCTATGAAAGGTAAGGGAAAATGATCTTTAAGAGTAGCTTTGTTTAATTCCCGGTAGTCAATACATACCCTCCATTTACCATTTTTCTTCGGCACAATTACCAAATGAGAAACCCACTGACTATCTGAAATGGGATAGATAAAGTTGACATTTAACAATTTCTACAATTCTTCTTTAACAATCTCTCTAAGATTTGGATTCATCTGTCTCTGAGGTTTTCTGATTGGTTTAAAATTTTCCTCTATGTAGATGTGATGAGTGCAAGTATTAGGGCTTATCCCTTTCATATCAGTGTACTCCCATGCATATGCAGAAGAATGTCTCTGTAATATCTTGACTAGCTCTTCTTGTTGAGATTTCTCTAGGTTCTTGTTTATGTTTAAAGTTTTTCCTGGAAATGTCTCAATTGTAAAACTGCCAAATTTATCCATGGAATAAAGAGACATCTGTCTTGATGACAAAAACTCAATGTTGGATTCTTCTTGAAATTGTTCATGTTTGTATTCCGAAGAGGACTCAAAATTTTCTAAGGTATTCAGAATCTGGCTGTCTTCACTAATTTCTGAAATTGTAAAGAGAGGTTGTATGTCTTCTTCATCCTCAATCCATTGAGTATCATCTAATTCTGTAATTGTTTTTGCTGGAGGATACAAAGTAAATATCTTGATTGAACTACCATCAGAGATGTGCATATCACCGGATCTATAGCTAATGAAAGCATCAGTTGTAGCTAACCAAAGTCTTCCTAATATAATTTTTGGTCCTTAATTTCCTGTGGGTAGTCCGCGTCCATGGTTTTTTGCATGGTTTTGCACATGGTATTGGGGCACGATGGTTTTCGGCCCCTCGTATTTTTTGTAGATCCGGTCAAGGGAACTACGGTTATGTTCTAATCCAGGGTTTATGGATTGCGGTTTATGTATGCTTCAGCATGTATATATATGTGTTGTAACACTAAAAGGAATATAATGAAAAATCAAGCTGGTCGTCCCGATTTGGGATCCAGGGGAAAATCTCTGTGTTTATCTGTTTTATGTTTTATGTTCTTGTTATTGTTTATCTTCTGTTATAAGATTCGTGAGTAGATAATTTCTGTTTAGGGTTAAAACCTACAATGTTAGCAACCACCCATTCGGTTGAGACTTCTTTTTTGTCTACTTCAACACCTATTTTCCAAAAAGGAAGCAGTACCTTGGATTACCCCTCTCCATAAAAGGGGCATCCTCGGGTGGCACTGTGGGAGACATCATTGCCCACAGATTTCATCGATCCTCCTGAAATTCGACTATAGAAAAATCTTTCAGGTCAATATGGCATCATACCTTACAACCGTTGCACTTTGATCAAATTCGTTGAAGACTCGTGCCTTCATAAGCGTCTCTTTTAGCAATGCTTACACGGGAATGTCCAAGCCAACACCTATGCGTACAATGCGCAGCTATATTCCATACCAATTTTAAGCATGTGGGTACCGCATTCCACCTATTTTCAAAGAAAAAACACCCCGGAGGGCGTCAACAGTCGTCGTCAGCGACCACCAGATCACTACCATATCAGTGACATAGATAAAACATATATATGTCAAATAGATTTGTTTAACTAGCCACAACATCATGAGCATGGGACATGCCTGCTTCGTAGAAAAATTGTATATATATTATATTATATTTGCTTACAGGGGTCCCATAGGAAATGGTCATTCTTTGAACCGGTGCAGGGTGTTTCCAATTTCGAGCTTCACGCAGGTCTGTCTCTCTCTATGCACGATATATATAAAAGAAACTATAATGTATTCCTGCTATACAGTTCTTCCTAGACCTCACACATTAGGGGGGAACTTTTAACACTGGAAAATTGTACAAGCAGAAGAGGACATTAATTAATGTCAGGCAGAAGGATTTACAGGGCTGAAAGACATTAGAGAAACTAAAAAGTATTTAAAAATCTCTAAGGTCTGAGGAAAAATCAAATTTGAGCAAGTCATAAATATTTTTTGTATAATCCTTAGTGAAGAGCGCCTTTACTTGCATATGACCCGAAATGCAGCAATATTGGGAGTGGCGAAAATCCTTTCCGGGGACCACAAAAATCACTCAGAACAGGTGATTCCTCACTTGAAGCCGCCTAAGGATAGCCACTAAAGCCTCCTTAGACATCAAGGGAGCACACAATGGAATATTTGTGGCACACAAAGGAATCATCCCCCTCTCTTGGGTCACCATCAATAATGTACCAAGAGAGGGAAGGAGGATTTGAATTCTCCTATATAAGGCCACCATTAGATGAAGAAATTGAGAACACATTATTATGTTGGCCACAATTTCCCAAGCAATACCAACAGTGTGTGATCCGGAGCTGAAGATAGAGGGGAATAAATTGTTGGCCATCCAAAAATTTCAGTCCACCACAGTAGAGAGAGGGAGACTTTGCACCGAGGCAAGCTTGAAAGTAAAAACATCCTTGCATCGGGGCTTAGAACCCATGTTCTAAGAGCCCTTTAGCAAGAGGGTTAAATTTTCATCCTCATTTCCTACCAGCACTCAATAAGAGGGGCCGAAGAGCCACCGTTTGGATTATTGTAGTTGTTTGACTCTATTCAGAGCTTTTGTTTATTCTTTTTAGTTTTATTTTAGTTTTTAGTTTATATATGCATGCTATTTCTCTATCTAGTATGTTTATGATTCTAGCTTGTTCCACTAACTTGCTTGACTCCACTTCTTTTTCTTCCCATGACCAATAACTTAAGTGGGTAAACCACACCCCTTAAGTTGGTGTGATTTCATACATGCGTGCAAACACATTAACACAACTTATACAAGAATTAAAAATAATGTTGCAATTTTTCCATTGCCCTTATAAGAAAAAATAAGGTAGATATAACTTAATGACTATGAAGACAAAATACTATGATGTTGGAGTTGGGGTGAACTCAAGTAGGGCATCTTGGACTTGGTGTCTCTCAGTCACATACTCATGCCAAGATTGGTACTCTGCAATGGTCTCCCCAAATTCACAGGTGGTGTCATTCTAGAAGCGGACTCTTACCTCCATCGCATCCGAGTACAATATCTTAAACCAGTCTTCACCTCTTCCTCAATCAGGAGAAACATAATTTTAATCTGAATCGGGCCACAGAAGTAGGTTTGCAAGTTATGTTTGTTAATATCCATGTCCTCCTGGGTGTCCATCTACTCTAGTTGCTTCAGGTACTAATCAATCTCCTTTCGGGCTTTCTGTTTGTGTTTAGTTTCAGTGAGTGTACCAATTGATGGGATCTGGTGGGTTCTCACCATGAAATCCAATTGTTTTATATTTGTACATATGTGGCCTGAATGTTTCTAATGAATGAGGTGAGTTGCTTGTTGTTCTGGATCAACATCCAAACGTTTTCTTTCTCTAACTCTTCTTGCGGCTTCATCTTCTTCACCAATGAAAGTGGTATCTACTCATGGTATTGGCCTATGGTTGCTACATAGTGGTAGCGACTCAAAAAAGCTTACCAATATGGCCTCAATTTGTAAGGGTGATTTCGGCCACAATGTGGCTTCTACGATTATTCCTCGTTTTAATAAACAAGTTTCTTTGTGGTTTTTATTTTTCTTTGTGTTCTCTCTTCTTTTCGCATTCTAATTTTGCAGATCTTGTCGGATCCATTTCAAATTTTTTTTATAGCTTAGGGACCTCCCCAAGATCCGTGTCGGTGTTGCTCCAGTTCGGGTTACGCCTCCATGGGAATGAGGGTTTGAAACATATTTCAGTTTCAATGTTTTGCAGCAATCTTCAGCAAAATCCATGAATGTTTTTGGGCGGCGACTTTTCAGATCAAATATAAAACTTTTAGTGAAAAATTTGAAAAAAAAAAGACCAGATCTAGATTCTTTGCGAAAAAATACTCAAATTTAAAAAAAAAAATCGGCCAAATTGGAGTTCGGATGAGGGAGATATCGCTGATTCAAAATCAGCAATGTTGCAAAAAATGTTCTGACGATAATTCGTGGATGGCATCTCTCTTGTCATTTTTCACAGTTTTCAGTGAAAAATTTCAGATAAATAGCTATAGATCTAAGTTCCCCTTGAAAAATCACCCAATTTCCAAAAAAAAAAATTGATTGAATCGGAGTCTGGATGTGGGAGTTATCATTGATTTAAAATCAACTATTTTTTCAGAAATTTTGTGATGGCAAGACAGTGCCAGCATGAATTTGAGAGCCTAGAGTCTCCATATAGTGGTTTCAAACACATAAGAAGATGCAAAATTATCATTCCATTTCCAAAAACAAGCTATAATAAATATTCCGAGTTATATTGACCGAGTTATTCTCATTTTAAATCTAGAGCAACATTTGGAGCAGGTTCCCTTTGGAGACGTACCCTCCCACCCCGCTTTAGTAGGCACTTGCTTCGCATTCATCAATTTCAGCATAGCAACATTTGTCTTGGGTTATTTGGAGACGTGCCATCCCACCCCAAGCTATGTAGGAACCTGCTACTTCATCAACAATCAGCATCGCGGTTATGGGTCAACCACACAAAATCCTTCTCATCGAAGTCCATTTGCTAGGCCACACACTGTTAGTAATATAGTTGATCACAAGCATTACAGAGTATCTCTATCCTTGAATCTTCGTTTGTCATGGTTTTGGTTCATCCACAAACCCACACTTCATCGAAGTCCATTTGCTAGGCCGCACACTGTCAATATCACAGTTGGTCATAAGCATTACAAGGTATCTCTATCCTCGGATCTTCGTTCATCACAATTATGGGTTAACTACACAAAACCATTCTCTTCAATGGCTCTTCATATTCAACAAAGGCTTCTCAAGAGGAAACTTAATGCAATGGGGACCATTGCTTCTTAAGGAGGGAGGAATGATTCGAATGGAAAATGGCATCAACCCATGGTATTCATCTACCCATGTTATCCATCTACCCATGGAATTTACCCATGGTTATTGTAAATGGCATCAACCCATGGTATTCATCCACCCATGATATTTATTCACCCATAGTATTGTAAGTGACCCATGGTATGTATCCACCCATGGTATTCATCCACACATGGGATTTACCCATGGTATTGTAAGTGGTATCTACCTATGGTATTGGCTTATGGTATCTACACATGGTATTGTAACTCAAAAAAGGCTATAAATAACAAGCCTCAGTTTGTAAAAGGACAAATTTTCCACCACAATGTAGCTTCTACAGTTATTCTCTGTTTTAATAAAACAAGTTTCTTTGTGGTTTTATTTTCTTTGTGTTCTCTTTCTTTTCTAGCATTCTAATTTCTTGAGATCTTGTCAAATCCATTTCAACTTTTGAATCTTGGGGAAGCCCCCCAGATCCGGATCATGTTTAACTCTCTTTTTCTTTTTTTCTTTTTTTTTTTTTTTTTTTTCATACACTCGAATTCAGAAAATTCAATTAAGTTGATGAAGAAGAAGAATTCTTCTTCATGAACTTCACATCATTGTTTTCTTGGAATCTCTTGATAAATTCTTCTCTTGAAAGTGGCTTATGATACAGCTTCAATATATGACCATTTACAAGAAAAGTGACCTTCTCTTCATCTATTGTCCTGATTTTTATTGCTCCATTGTCAAAAATTTCATAACTTCATATTCCGTCATTACTTGGAATTTACTCAGCAATCTTTGATGTGTGAATCAAACAAGGGGGCCCAATCACCTTGCACCTTCTTTCGAATTTCTTCCTCGATGTGTTTATCATGTCATCTAATCCTTCGTTGTCGGGATTCCAGGCTTTTTCTCAGATCAGGATCTCTTGTCTTCGATCTCATCCAATTCCATTAATCCGTCCAACCGTGCTTTGTGCCTCCTTTGTTAGATCAAGTCCTAGTTGGACTTCCATTTTAAAAGTTTGAATCTGAAACTCTATGGGAAACAAAACTTGTTTTCCATAAACAAGTTCATAAGGAGTATGACCTGTTGTGCTTCTCCATGTAGTTCTATAGGCCCACAAGGCTTCAGGAAGCCTGTCTTCCCAATCTCTTCTATGTAAATGAATAGTATTTGTTAGGATCCCTTCAATGACCTTACTAGTAGATTCCACTTGACCATTTGCTTGTGGATGATAGGGAGTAGATATTCTGTCTGATTTTGTACCTCTCCATCATTTGTTCCACTAGCCTCGATGTGAATTAAGCTCCTTGATCTGTAATGATTTCCCTTGGGACACCAAAACGAATAAAAATATCCTCAAAAAGAAAATTAACTACAGATGCTTCAGTAGCAGAAAGTAATGGCTTGGCCTCTACCCATTTGGTAACATAATCAGTGCAAACTAATATATATTTCTTTTGTCTTGATGGAGGACTAATAGGTCCTACAAAATTTAAAGCCCATTTCTCAAAAGGTTCAATATGTACCTGAGGCTGCAATGGCATCTCACCTGAAGGAGAAGGTTTCCGTACCCTTTGGCAACTGTCACACCTTTTGACATACTCTTTAGCATCTTTAAAAAGGGATGGCCAATAGTATCCTAAATGAAGGATCTTATAAGCTGTCCTCTTATCAGCAAAGTGTCTGCCACAAGGTTCATCATGACATGCCTTGAGGATCTCAAGCATCTCATCTTCCCGAACACATCTTCTAATGATAAAATCTGGACCTGTTTTGTATAACTCATTAGCAACCCATGAATATTTTTCACTGTTATAAATGATCTTTCTTTTGTCTCTTACATTCATTATTGAAGGAAGTTTCCCTGAAACTAAATAATTATAAATGTCAGCAAACCAAGGAGTTTGAGAAGAAATTGCAAAAAGATATTCATCAGGGAATTGATCTTCAACTCGAGTATTATCTTTGATGTTTTGGATTCTAGATAGGAAATCAGCTACTATATTTTGTTTCACAGGCCTATCTAGAATGGTAATGTTGAATTCCTGTAAAAGCAATAACCATCTTATGACTCTGAAATTAGTAATTGATTTTCTCATTAGATATTTCATTGCAGAGTGATCTGTGTGAACAAAAGTTTCATAGCCTGTTATATATTGTCTGAATTTGTTTATGGCATGAACAACAACTAAAAACTCTTTTTCAGTTACAGTATAGTTTAACTCTGCAGGAGTCAAATTTTTACTGGTATAGTAGATGGCATAAGGAATCGGGTCTTTTTGTCCCAATACTGCTCCTAGAGTTGTATCAGAAGCATCTGTTGAGATATGAAAAGGTAACTTCCAGTTAGGTCCCCTTAATATAGGTGCTTCAGAAATTTTTGTTTTCAGGGTCTCAAAGGCTAACTGGCAATCAGAATTCCACTTGAATTCACAATCTTTGGTAAGTAATTTGAAGAGTGGAGATGCTATCTTAGTGAAGTTTTCTATAAATCTCCGATAATATCCTGTAAATCCTAGAAAACTCCTAACATATTTTTGACAACTTGGAATAGATAAGTTAGAGATGACTTCAACTTTTGACTCATCAACTCTAATCCCATCCCCTGAAATGTGATGCCCCAAAATTATTCCTTCAGTAAACATCATAAAACACTTCTCATGACTTAGTGAAATATTTGCTTTTTTACATCTCCTTAAAAAAATTTCCAAGTTTTCTAAGGCTTCTTCAAATGTGTTTCCATAAACTGTGAAATCATCCATATATACCTCTACACAATCATGTATTAGATCTGAAAAGATTCCTAGTACTGCCCTTTGAAATGTTGCAGGTGCATTGCATAGTCCAAATGGAAATACTCGGTAAGCATAGGTACCCCAAGGACAGGTAAATGTGGTTTTGTCTTTATCTTCAAGTGCTACTTGAATTTTGTTATAACCACTAAACCCATCTAAAAATGAGAAGTACTTTTTGCCAGCTAATGTGTATAATACTTGATCTATGAAAGGTAAGGGAAAATGATCTTTAAGAGTAGCTTTGTTTAATTCCCGGTAGTCAATACATACCCTCCATTTACCATTTTTCTTTGGCACAATTACCAAATGAGAAACCCACTGACTATCTGAAATGGGATAGATAAAGTTGACATTTAACAATTTCTGCAATTCTTCTTTAACAATCTCCCTAAAATTTGGATTCATCTGTCTCTGAGGTTTTCTGATTGGTTTACAATTTTCCTCTATGTAGATGTGATGAGTGCAAGTATTAGGGCTTATCCCTTTCATATCAGTGTACTCCCATGCATATGCAGAAGAATGTCTCTGTAATATATTGACTAGCTCTTCTTGTTGAGATTTCTCTAGGTTCTTGTTTATGTTTAAAGTTTTGCCTGGAGATATCTCAATTGTAGAACTGCCAAATTTATCCATGGAATAAAGAGACATTTGTCATGATGACAAAAACTCAATGTTTTATTATTCTTGAAATTGTTCATGTTTGTATTCCGAAGAGGACTCAAAATTTTCTAAGGTATTCAGAATCTGGTTGTTCTCACTAATTTCTGAAATTGTGAAGAGAGGTTGTATGTATTCTTCATCCTCAATCCATTGAGTATCATCTAATTCTGTAATTGTTTTTGCTGGACGATACAAAGTAAATTTCTTGGTTGAACTACCATCAGAGATGTGCATATCACCAGATCTATAGCTAATGAAAGCATCAGTTGTAGCTAACCAAGGTATTCCTAATATAATTTTTGGTCCTTAATTTCTGGTGGGTAGTCCGCGTCTATGGTTTTGTGCATGGTTTTGCACATGGTATTGGGGCACGATGGTTTTCGGCCCCTAGTATTTTTTGTAGATCCGGTCAAGGGAACTACGGTTATGTTCTAATCCAGGGTTTATGGATTGGGGTTTATGTATGCTTCAGCATTTATATATATGTGTTGTAACACTAAAAGGAATATAATGAAAAATCAAGCTGGTCATCTAGATTTGAGATCCAGGGGAAAATCTCTGTGTTTATCTGTTTTATGTTTTATGTTCTCGTTATTGTTTATCTTCTGTTATAATATTGGTGAGTAGATAATTTATGTTTAGGGTTAAAACCTACAATGTCAGTAACCACCCATTAGGTTGAGTTTTCCTTTTTGTTGACTTCAACACATATTTTCCAAAAAGGAAGCAGTATCTTGGATTACCCCTCTCCATAAAAGGGGCATCCTCGGGTGGCACTATGGGAGACATCATTGCCCACAGATTTCATCGATCCTCCTGAAATTCGACTATAGCAAAATCTTTCATGTCAATATGGTATCATACCTTACAACAGTTTCACTTTGATCAAATTCGTTGAAGACTCGTGCCTTCATAAGCGTCTCTTTTAGCAATGCTTACACGGGAATGTCCAAGCCAGCACCTCTGTGTACAATGCACAGCTATATTCCATACCAATTTTACGCATATGGGTACCACATTCCACCTATTTTCAAATAAAAAACACCCCGAAGGGCGTCAACAGTCGTCGTCAGTGACCACCAGATCACTACCATATCAGTGACATAGACAAAACATGTATCTGTCAAATAGATTTGTTCAACTAGCCACAACATCATGAGCATGGGACATGCCTGCCTCGTAGAAAAATTATATATATATTATATTATATTTGCTTACAGGGGTCCCATAGGAAATGGTCATTCTTTGAACCGGTGCAGGGTGTTTCCAATTTCGAGCTTCACGCAGGTCTCTCTCTCTATGCACGATATACAGAAAAGAAACTATAATGTATTCTTGCTATACAGTTCTTCCTAGACCTCACACATTAGGGGGGAACTTTTAACACTGGAAAATTGTACAAGCAGAAGATGACATTAATTAATGTCAGGCAGAAGGATTTACAGGGCTGAAAGACATTAGAGAAACTAAAAAGTATTTAAAAATATCTAAGGTCTGAGGAAAAATCAAATTTGAGCAATTCATAAATGCTTTTGCACGCATAATCCTTCGTGAAGAGCGCCTTTGCACGCCTTATGACCCGAAATGCACGCAATCCTGGGAGTGGCGAAAGTCACTTTCTAGGACCACAAAAATCACACTCCAAGACAGTGATTCCTCACTTGAAGCCGCCTAAGGACAGCAACCAAAGCCTCCTTAGACATCAAGGGAGCACACAATGGAATATCTGTGGCACACAAAAGAATCATCCCCCTCTCTTGGGTCACCATCCACAATGTACCAAGAGAGGGAAGGAGGATTTGAATTCTCTTATATAAGACCACCATGAGATGAAGAATTGGAGAACACATTGTTATGATGGCCAGAATTTCCCAAGAAATACTAGCAGTGTCTGATCCAGAGCTGAAGATAGAGGGGACTCAATTGTTGGCCATCCAACAAGTTCAGTCTGCCATAGTAGAGAGAGGGAGACTTTGCACCGAGGCAAGCTTGGATGTAAAAATATCCTTGCATCAGGACTTAGAACCCATGTTCTAGGGGCCCTTTAGCAAGAGGGTTAAAGTTTCATCCTCATTTCCTACCAACACTCAATAAGAGGGGTCGAAGAGCCACCATTTGGATTATTTCAGTTGTTTGACTCTATTCAGAGCTTTTGTTTATTTTTTTTAGTTTTAGTTTATATATGCATGCTATTTCTCTATCTAGTACGTTTATGATTCTAGCTTTTTCCACTAATTTGCTTGACTCCACTTCTTTTTCTGCCTGTGACCAATAACTTAAGTGGGTAAACCACACTCCTTAAGTTGGTGTGATTTCATACATACGTGCACCAAACACAGTAACACAACTTATACAAGAATTAAAAATAATGTTGCAATTTCCACTCGTACCCATATAAGAAAAAATAAGGTAGATATAACTTGACAGCCTAACAAGACAAAATACTATGATGTTGGAGTTGGGGTGAACTCAAGTAGGGCATCTTGGACTTGGTGTCTCTCAGTCACATACTCATGCCAAGATTGGTACTCTGCAATGGTCTCCCCAAATTCACAGGTGGTGTCATTCTAGAAGCGGACTCTTACCTCCATCGCATCCGAGTACAATATCTTAAACCAGTCTTCACCTCTTCCTCAATCAGGAGAAACATAATTTTAATCTGAATCGGGCCACAGAAGTAGGTTTGCAAGTTATGTTTGTTAATATCCATGTCCTCCTGGGTGTCCATCTACTCTAGTTGCTTCAGGTACTAATCAATCTCCTTTCGGGCTTTCTGTTTGTGTTTAGTTTCAGTGAGTGTACCAATTGATGGGATCTGGTGGGTTCTCACCATGAAATCCAATTGTTTTATATTTGTACATATGTGGCCTGAATGTTTCTAATGAATGAGGTGAGTTGCTTGTTGTTCTGGATCAACATCCAAACGTTTTCTTTCTCTAACTCTTCTTGCGGCTTCATCTTCTTCACCAATGAAAGTGGTATCTACTCATGGTATTGGCCTATGGTATATACACATGGTATTGTGACTCAAAAAATCCTATAAATAACAAGCCTCAGTTTGTAAAAGGACAGATTCTCCGCCACAATGTAGCTTCTACAACTATTCTCTGTTTTAATAGAACAAGTTTCTTTGTGGTTTTATTTTCTTTGTGTTCTCTCTTCTTTTCTGGCATTCTAATTTTGCAGATCTTGTCATATTCATTTCAACTTTTTAGATCTTGGGGGCCTTCCCCCAAGATCCAGATCAGTGGTATCAGATTCATGTTACGCCTCCATGGGAATGAGGGTTTGAAACATATTTCAGTTTCAATGTTTTGCAGCAATCTTCAGCAAAATCCATGAATGTTTTTGGGCAGCGAGTTTTCAGATCAGATCTAAAAATTTTGGTGAAAAAATTGCAAAAAAAAAATACCAGATCTGGATTCCTTGCGAAAAAATACTCAAATTTAAAAAAAAAATCAGCCAAATTGGAGTTCGGATGAGGGAGATATCGCTGATTCAAAATCAGCAATGTTGAAGCAATTTTTCTGACGATAATTCATGAACGGCGGCTCTCTTGTCATTTTTCACAGTTTTTAGTACAAAATTTCAGAGAAATGGAGAGAGATCTGAGCTCCTCTTGAAAAATCACCCAAGTTCAAAAAACAAATCGGTCGAATCGGAGTCTGGATGTGGGAGTTATCATTGATTTAAAATGAACTATTTTTTCAGAAATTTTCTGACGACGTGACAGTTCCAGCGCAAATCTGAGAGTCTAGAGTCTCCAGATAGTGGTTTCAAACATAAAAGATGATGCAGAATGATCATTCCATTTCCAAAAATAGTTTATAATAAATATTCTGAGTTATATTGACCGATTTATGCTCATTTTAAATCTGGAGCAGCATTCGGAGCGGGTTCCCTTTGGAGACGTGCCCTCTCACCCCACTTTAGTAGGCACCTGCTTCACATTCATCAATTTCAACATAACAGCATTCGACTTGGGTTATTTGGAGATGTGCCCTTCCACCCCAAGCTATGTAGGCACTTGCTACTTCATCAACAATCAGCATCACGGTTATGAGTCAACCGCACAAAATCTTTTTCATCGAAGTCCATTTGCTAGGCCGCACACTGTTAGTCACATAGTTGGTCACAAGCATTACAGGGTATCTCTATTCTCGGATCTTCATTTGTCATGGTTTTGGTTCATCCACAAACCCACACTTCATCGAAGTCCATTTGCTAGGCCGCACACTGTCAATATTACAGTTGGTCACAAGCATTACAGGGTATCTCTATTCTCGGATCTTCGTTCATCACGGTTATGGGTTAACTACACAAAACCATTCTCTTCAGTGGCTCTTCATTTTCAACAAAGGCTTCTCAGGAGGGAACTTCACGCAATGGGGACCATTGCTTCTTAAGGAGGGAGGAATGATCCAAATGGAAAATGGTATCAACCCATGGTATTCATCTACCCATGTTATCCATCCACCCATGGAATTTACCCATGGTATTGTAAATGGCATCGACCCATGGTATTCATCCACCCATGATATTTATTCACCCATGGTATTGTAAGTGACCCATGGTTTGTATCCACCCATGGTATTCATCCACACATGGGATTTACCCGCCACAATGTAGCTTCTACAATTATTCTCTGTTTTAATAAAACAATTTTCTTTGTGGTTTTATTTTCTTTGTGTTCTCTCTTCTTTTTTGGCATTCTAGTTTTGCAGATCTTGTCAAATCCATTTCAACTTTTTAGATCTTGGGGGCCTCCCCCCAAGATCCGGAACATGTTTATACTCTCTTTTTTCTTTTCTTTTTCTTTTTTTTCTTTTTTTTTATTTTCTTTTTTTATCCATTCGAATTCAGAAAATTCAATTAAGTTGATGAATAAGAAGAATTCTTCTTCATTAACTTCACATCATTGTTTTCCTGAAATCTCTTGATAAATTCTTCTCTTGAAAGTGGCTTATGATACAGCTTTAATCTATGACCATTTACAAGAAAAGTGACTTTCTCTTCATCTATTGTCCTGACTTTTATTGCTCCATTGTCAAAAAATTTCATAACTTCATATGGTCCAAGCCAATGTGTTTGGAATTTACCTTGAAAATCTTTGAGCTTTGAATCAAACAAGAGGGCCCAGTCACCTTCTTTGAATTTATTTTCCTTGATGTACTTATCATGCCATCTAATCCTTTGTTGCTGGACTATACTTGTTTTCCGGACTGCATCTTGTCTGATCTCATCCAATTCATTAATCTGCTCCAATCTGTGCTTTTGTGCCTCTGTCAGATCAAGTCCTAGCTGAATTGTCATTTTAAAAGTTTGAATTTGAAACTATATGGGAAACAAAACTTGTTTTCCATAAACAAGTTCATAAGGAGTATGGCCTGTTGTGCTTCTCCATCTAGTTCTATAGGCCCACAAGGCTTCAAGAAGCCTGTCTGCCCAATCTATTCTATGTAAATGAACAGTCTTTGTTAGGATCCCTTCAATGACCTTATTAGTAGATTCCACTTGACCATTTGCTTGTGGATGATAGGGAGTAGATTTTATGTGTCTGATTTTGTACCTCTCCACCATTTGTTCCACTAGCCTTGATGTGAATTGAGCTCCTTAATCTGTAAAAATTTCCCTTGGGACACCAAAACGAGTAAAAATATCCTTAAAAAGAAAATTAACTACAGATGCTTCAGTAGCAGAAAGTAATGGCTTGGCCTCTACCCATTTGGTAACATAATCAGTGCAAACTAATATATATTTATTTTGCCTTGATGGAGGACTAATAGGTCCTATAAAATCTAAAGCTCATTTCTCAAAAGGTTCAATATGTACCTGAGGCTGCAATGGCATTTCACCTGAAGGAGAAGGTTTCCATACCCTTTGGCAACTGTCACACCTTTTGACATACTCTTTAGCATATTTAAAAATGGATGGCCAATAGTATCCTAAATGAAGGACCTTATAAGCTGTCATTTTATCAGCAAATTGTCTGCCACAAAGTTCATCATGACATGCCTTGAGGATCTCAGGCATCTCATCTTCCCGAACACATCTCCTAATGATAAAATCTGGACCTGTTTTGTATAACTCATTAGCAACCCGTGAATATTTTGCACTGTTATAAATTATCTTTCTTTTGTCTCTTGCATTCATTATTGAAGGAAGTTTCCCTGAAACTAAATAATTAGCAATGTCAGCAAACCAAGGAGTTTGAGTAGAAATTGCAAAAAGATATTCATCAGGGAATTGATCTTCAACTGGAGTATTATCTTTGATGTTTTCGATTCTAGATAGGAAATCAGCTACTGTATTTTGTTTCCCAGGCCTATCTAGAATGATAATGTTGAATTCCTGTAAAAGCAATAACCATCTTATGACTCTGCCATTAGTAATTGATTTGTTCATTAGATATTTAATTGCAGAGTGATCTGTGTGAACAAAATTTTCATAGCCTGTTATATAGTGTATGAATTTGTTTATGGCATGAACAACAGCTAAAAAATATTTTCCAGTTACAGTATAATTTAACTCTGAAGGAGTCAAATTCTTACTTGTATAGTAAATGGCATAAGGAATCAGGTCTTTTTGTCCCAATACTGCTCCTAAAGCTATATCTGAGACATCTGTTGAAATATGAAAAGGTAACTTCCAGTTAGGTCCACTTAAAATAGGTGCTTCAGAGATTTTTTTTCAGGGTCTCAGAGGCTAACTGGAAATCAGGATTCCACTTGAATTCACAGTCCTTGGTAAGTAATTTAAAAAGTGGAGATGCTATCTTGGTGAAGTTTTCTATAAACCTTCGATAATATCCTGTAAATCCTAGAAAACTCCTAACATATTTTTGACAACTTGGAATAGATAAGTTAGAGATAACTTCAACTTTTGACTCATCAACTCTAATCCCTTCCCCTGAAATGTGATGCCCCAAAACAATTCCTTCAGTAAACATCATAAAACACTTCTCATGACTTAGTGAAAGATTTGCTTCTTTACATCTCTTTAAAACTTTTTCCAAGTTTGCTAAGGCTTCTTCAAATGTGTTTCCATAAACTGTGAAATCATCCATATATACCTCTACACAATCATGTATTAGATCTGAAAATATTCCTAGTACTGCCCTTTTAAATGTTGCAGGTGCATTGCATAGTCAAAATGGAAATACTCGGTAAGCATAGGTACCCCAAGGACAGGTAAATGTGGTTTTGTATTTATCTTCAAGTGCTACTTGAATTTGGTTATAACCACTAAACCCATCTAAAAATGAGAAGTACTTTTTTCCAGCTAATGTGTATAATACCTGATCTATGAAAGGTAAGGGAAAATGATCTTTAAGAGTAGCTTTTTTTAATTCCCGGTAGTCAATACATACCCCCCATTTACCATTTTTCTTTGGCACAATTACCAAATGAGAAACCCACTGACTATCTGAAATGGGATAGATAAAGTTGACATTTAACAATTTCTGCAATTCTTCTTTAACAATCTCCCTAAGATTTGGATTCATCTGTCTCTGAGGTTGTCTAATTGGTTTACAATTTTCCTCTATGTAGATGTGATGAGTGCAAGTATTAGGGCTTATCCCTTTCATATCAGTGTACTCCCATGCATATGCAGAAGAATGTCTCTGTAATATCTTGACTAGCTCTTCTTGTTGAGATTTCTCTAGGTTCTTGTTTATGTTTAAAGTTTTGCCTGGAAATATCTCAATTGTAGAACTGCAAAATTTATCCATGGAATAAAGAGACATCTGTCTTGATGACAAAAACTCAATGTTGGATTCTTCTTGAAATTTTTCATGTTTGTATTCCGAAGAGGACTCAAAATTTTCTAAGGTATTCAGAATCTGGCTGTTTTCACTAATTTCTGAAATTGTGAAGAGAGGTTGTATGTCTTCTTCATCCTCAATCCATTGAGTATCATCTAATTCTGTAATTGTTTTTGCTGGAGGATACAAAGTAAATTTCTTGGTTGAACTACCATCAGAGATGTGCATATCACCGGATCTACAGCTAATGAAAGCATCAGTTGTAGCTAACCAAGGTCTTTCTAATATAATTTTTGGTCCTTAATTTCTGGTGGGTAGTCCACGTCCATGGTTTTGTGCATGGTTTTGCACATGGTATTGGGGCACGATAGTTTTCGGCCCCTGGTATTTTTTGTAGATCCGGTCAAGGGAACTATGGTTATGTTCTAATCTAGGGTTTATGGATTGGGGTTTATGTATGCTTCAGCATGTATATATATGTGTTGTAACACTAAAATGAATATAATGAAAAATCAAGCTGGTCGTCTCGATTTGGGATCCAGGGGAAAATATCTATGTTTATCTGTTTTATGTTTTATGTTCTCGTTATTGTTTATCTTCTGTTATAAGATTCGTGAGTAGATAATTTATGTTTAGGGTTAAAACCTACAAT